>JADBJO010007481.1:0-36479 GCA_016801955.1 Conus betulinus | reverse complement strand
TGAAAACAAAATAAAAAAAATGTTTATCATATGTTATTAGTGTGAACCATCATTATTACCCAAAAAAATCAAATTAGAATGTCCACAAAAAATCTAACAAATAATTCAAAAAAAAGGCTGAGTAATGTAGATGTTGGTGAACATACCATGAAAAGCATGATTATGCCCCTTTTTACCTAAAAGATAGTACCCCCAATTATGAGCAGATTGTCATCAAGAACAAGATTCCTTGGGATTTATATGACTGTCATGTGTTAGTGCTGATGTTGAATAAAAATAGCAAGACCACTTTTTACAGTGTTTTGACTCATTTGATTTGGTGCAATGTGTTTGTGTATATACTCGAAAACTGTTATTTTTTGTAAAAGTTTTATAATTATGTCAAATTCTACTATACTAATTATCAGCATAATCAAGTCATTTTGACAGGACATTGAAGACAAATGTATAACAACAAAACATACAAAACATCAGAGAGATCTGTCAAGAAATAAGTGAGTAGCAACCATTTTATTGAACCTACCCAAAAAGCTAAATTTTACCTTGTACAGATTTTCAAATGTGCTGTTATACTGTGGCAGTGAAGGGGTTAAGCATTATTTATTTCTGTATGTAAGTTTTCCATACAAGTTTGTTCATTTTGTAAAACACAGAAGCACTCATACACAGCAGTTTTTTTGTTGTTGTACCATTGTGGTGTTTTTACATTCATGTATGTGTTGTACTGTTAGTGTGTGTTTGTGCATATGTGTACATGTGTGCACATGTGTGTACATGTGTGTGTGTGTGTGTGTGTGTGTGTGTGTGTGTGTGTGTGTGTGTGTGTGTGTGGGGGGGGGGGCTGTTTGTGTGTATGTGCGTGTGTGTGGTGTGGTGTGTGTGTATGTGTGTGTGTGTGTGTGTGTGTGTGTGTGTGTGTGTGTGTGCCCAATTGTGGGTCTGCTTACTGTGTTTGGTGTGTGTGTGTGTGTGTGTGTGTGTGTGCGTGTGTGTGTGTGCCCCCAATTGTGGGTCTGCTTACTGTGGTGTGTGTGTGTGTGTGTGTGTGTGTGTGTGTGTGTGTGTGTGTGTAAGGTAAGGTAAGGTAATGTTGCTTATAACCCAGCCGACCGCAAAGGGCCACATCAGGGCTGTCACCATGTTAAAATCAACTCAAGTCATCTTTAAAAAAAAAAAAAAAACAACAAACTTTCACACGAATAATGTTATAACCCTCCACTTTCAACTTGGTAAAGAGTTCAAAGAAGTGTAAAAGTTCTGGATGCTGAAGGTAGCGGCCAGCTATGGCCTCCAAAGCTGACAGTGAATCTGACAGAACCAGAAAGTTCCTCTTCTTAGATTGTGAGATTATCCTCAGTGCCAGAACCAGAGCTGTAAGTTCAGCAGAGTATGCAGAAGCATCTGAAGGAATATGTTCTTGACCATCTTTTCCATCAGCTTACAGAGGCAGCTGGTCAGAGCCATTGGGCGATAATTTGAAGGGTTGGTAAGGTCCTTTTCAGGCTTAGGAATTGGAATGATCAGGGCTTTCTGCCAGGAGGGCGGAAAGCAGCCTGTGGTCCAGGCATGGTTGTACACTACTAAGAAGGGTCTGGAGACAGCTTTCTGGAAAATGTTTCAAAACATGATAATGAATATCATCCAGACCAAGCGCAGAATCATTGCAGGTTTGCAAAGCTGATTTTAGTTCATTGATTGAAAAAGGAAGATTGTAGGCTTCAGAGTTGTCTGATGTGAAACTGTATGAAGATTTATCTCTGAGTTGTTTGTTTCTTAAAAAGGCTTCAGATTTATTTGAAATGAGGAGTTCTGTTGAATGGTGGAGGCCAGCAGATTGGCAACAGCTTGTTTGTCAGTTATCAGAGCATTGGCAAGTTTCAGGGTGATGAATGGAGGCTTTGGTGTTCTTCCCTTTGATTTTTCTGATTGTGTTCCAAACTTTTTTCTTTGAAGTTTTAGATGTCAGCCTGGAGCAGAAGTTTCTCCAGGACTGACGTTTAACGATTTTGAAAGTGTGTCTCAATTTGGCAAAGAGTTTCTGATGGGCTCGAGCGTTGGGACCTGTAGGTCTTTGGTATACCCGATGCTGAGCCTGTTTGCGTATTTTTGTGATGTGTTGGCAATCAGAATTAAACCAGGGTGTTTTGGGCAGTTGGGGTTTGTTGGAAGACACTGGAATAGAGGTTTTAGCACAGTTTATCACAGTATTGGTCAGAGATTCTGCTGGGTCTCGACTCTGACGAATGTCAATTTCCTGGAGTTCCTTTGAAATATTGGTTGCAAAAAGATTCCAGTTTGCTGTCTTATAATTAAGATGTTGTGAGACAGAGGTGTTTTCAATTAATACCGGTTTTAAAAGAACAGGGAAATGGTCGCTTCCGTGCAGATCATCATGGACAGACCACTCATAGTCCAGGACCAGCGAGGGGTCGCAAATCGACAAATCTAAATATGAAACTGAGCCTGTGGAAGAGTGGAGGTAACTTGGAGCTCCATCCTTCAGACAACACAAATCAAAAGTCTGAAAGGACATTTCAAGAAGCAGACCTCTGGATGACGAATTCACACTACCCTAAAGAGGACTGTGTCCACTGAAATCAACCAACAGCAAAAAAGGTCAAGGAAGTTCTCCAGACAGACTGACAAGGTCCTGACAACAGACCAGGACAGAAGGTGGCAGATAGAGCAAGCAAATTGTAACAGTTTTGTGGAGAGTGACTCTTGCAGCTACAGCCTGAAGGGGGGTAGTCAGAGCGACAGGACTAAACAGCAAAGTTTTATGTAAAAGAAGGGCAACACTGCCTGATAGTCCCAATGTGGATGGTTGTGCAGGCTTGGAAAGAATATTGAAGCCAGAAAGAGTGAAGGTCTTCTGGCTTTGAATTTTAGTTCTTGAAGAGCTACGATGTAAGGTTTTAATGTTTGACACAGAAGCTGCAGCTCCTCAAAGTTTGAATGTAAGCCATGGATATTCCAATGGATTATTGTACTGTCCAAGGTGCAGAGGATGAAAAGGTCATCTCCGAGTCATAGTCTGCATTCAATGGAGCGAATTTATTAGTAAGATGGACTGGACTGTTTTGGTCTTCAGACCTGCTGGCAGACTTGCCCACAGGTGAAGAAGGCCTGGATTTTGGAGATGGTGGAGGTTTCTTTCTCATCTCCACCATCTCCACACTGGGTTGAACTCCCTTGCCCGCACGGGCACTGCTCACAGAAGTTTGAGGCGGGAGGTCTGGCTTTTTAATCTGCCCAGCAGCAGAAGGAGTAGACTGCTGGGCAGTCTGAGGGGTGGCAGATTTTTTGCGTCCACCAGGGGCACCCACTTTGGGTTGGGAGGTGATGGATTTGCTTCCACCAGAGTTTAACATTCTACCTTGCAATGTTTTGCTGAAAATAAATTCATCAGTCTGGCAGCAGACTGAACGGGTTGAAACTTTCTCACAGCCGAAGCATATGAAGACACTGTTGAGGTCTGACTACCAACAACTGTTTGCATGCTTCAAAGGAGATTTTCTTTTTGATTTTACTCTTTTGGATGGTGGACTCCTGGATCCAAACAGGGCAGTTTTGCGAAAAGGAGGGGTGGTCGCCACTGCAGTTTGCACAATGAGCCGGATCTACATGGCCCATCATGGGCTGCCTTGCAACAAACACTGCACACTTCCTCCCCAGAACAGCAATCTCTGACGTGTCCAAATTTCTGGCATTTGAAACATCGCATTGGAGATGAAACATATAGTTGAACATGGACATTCAAGTACCCTACTTTAATGACCGGATGTAACAAAGGGTTGCAGCATGTCAGAAAGAGGGTGTTGGTGGGCACTCTTTCTGCACCTTTACGGACTGTCACCCTATGCACCTCTCACACCCTGGGATGCAAGTTCCGCCCTGATCTCTGCCTCTGAGACACCTCTGAGATCTGGGCATCGAATGACACCTTTTAAGGAACTGCTGTTTTTGGGGGGAGTCACCCGGATCTCTCTGTCTACCAGCTTTGTAGCTTTCAGCAGCTGCTCTGATTGTTTCTTATTCTTGCACTGGATAAGAAAAGTACATTTTCGGAGTTGTTTTATGGTTGTGGGTCTCCTGCAATACCTTGGAAGCCCTTCTGTACTGCAAACGGGCTTAGTGCAGAAATTGGTTTGTCCTGCTCCGTACTTTCCATTATCAGCCAAGAGTACCAAAATCCCTCATATCTTTCTTGTTTGCGTATCGGAATCCGAGTGCACATCAGACTCCTGCGACAGCCTTCGTGAAATTAAATTAGCTTTTCTTTTTTCGGGGGGAGGATTTTTTGGTGAAGAAGCCATTTTTGTATGTGTGAAATTTCATCTCTCCCTTACCCACCCACCACACGGAGTCCAACTAAGGGGCCAGGGCCAAGAAGTCATTGTCTTGACCCCTTCCAGGCTTCAGGAGAGATATACAACAGACAAAAACCTACTAACCCTATCCCACTGATCATGCCCAACACTCGGGAGAGTTGAGCACTGCAGGGGTTACCTTGGCCAACCGGAGAACTGCCTGTCTTGACCCAGCCCCATGAAAGGGGAGCCGATTAATACACCTGGGCCAGAGTGTACCTCCTGTCTAGGAGAGGTTTGAGCCAAAGTGATGTACTGAGGGCGCTTGCTCTCTCAATCACCAGGATCTCATTCCCCTCCATCACAGGTCGCACTGCACGGCAAATGCGGCAGATCTTACGAAGACCACAGAGAGAAAAAGAGTGTGGAAAAGAAGACTTGAAGGGGAGACGAAGATAGAAAAGAGCCAAGTAAGAAAGGCAGAAAACAAAGAAAAGGAGAAAGACGGGTTACTGTTAGTCAGGATCCTCACCCTTAGCCTATCTGACATGGGAGACCCTTTCAGGGGCATCAACTCTTACCACTTTGTGCTTAGGCCAGACAGCAACTTGACTTTTCAGGCCTAGAAGCATTTTAAATACTAGCCTATCTTCAAGTGTTGATACCCCCGCCAGCAAAAAGCCTAAGGGATCACGGGACCGCGCAAGTCCTCCACCACGGCAACGTTGCAAACCCCGAGGGGTGTGTGTGTGTGTGTGTGTGTGTGTGTGTGTGTGTGCCCAATCGTGGGTCTGCTTACTTATCTTGAAACTTTTATTCTGTGTTTCAGATTCTTCTTCAGTTTCTGCATTTCGATGACAATGCAGCCATGCCAGTCAAAGGTGATCCAGGGTACGACCAGCTCTACAAGATTCGCCCCATTCTGGACCATCTGCATGAAAAGTTCCGGGAAGTTTATTTTCCCATTCTACAGTTGTTTTTTTTCCTCACCTGTGCGTGTGTTCATGATTTTGTCAATGCTGTGACCAGACCGAGTGCCATCAGTGAAAGAAGATAATGTTGCTTATAGCCCAGCCGACCGCAAAGGGCCATATCAGGGCTGAGTGAAAGAAGACCACATGGAGTATAGAATGAATCTCAATGTGTGTTTCTTTGAAACACAATTTGGACAGACATTTAAAAAAAAAACAACAAAAAAAACAGAGCACCAACTCCTAAAATTATGAAGCAGGGAATGCAGACAACCTGAGGATTATGTCCAAGACTTTGTATGGCAAGTGATGGATTCCCAGAACAGTGTGGCAGTATGTAAGTACATGTTCACATATTCTAACACAGTTCCTAAAGTGTTTTGTGTGATAACAAATGGATACAATATGTGTGTGGGTTTTTCTTTTACTTTTCAACAGACAATTGCTTTTTTTTTCTTCAGACTTTTTTCCATGGTTGTCATTTTGAAATTTACCAATAAGTATCATACTATAACAAACTGGACCACACTGTATACTTACAGTGATGCTGAGTAAACACTAAAAGAATTTTTTTATCAGTGTTTTTAAGATTTTATGTGTTGTAACGTGTGTATGTGTTCAGAAACTGTTCTTTTTTGCAAAACCACCATTTGTTACATCCCTGTCCATCCCCCTAATGGCCAACAAAAAAACTAGATTATATTATATAGCATCATAGCTTGGGGTAAAAGGAAAAGAGAAGCAGTGATTTATATGGGTGCAATTTGTTTTTGTATACTTGAAAACTGCTCTTTTAGTAAAACCACCATTCATTATATCCCTGTCCATCCCCTAATGGCCAACAGTAACACATTATTGCTATACAGCATCATAGCTTGGGGTATAAGAAAAGAGAAACCATAAAATCTAAGTTATATATCAACAAATAAATAAGCAGTGATTGAGGTACTGAACCTACCCCAAATAGTAAAATTATGCCCCATTTCAGTAGAATTGGGATACCCCCAGTAACATACAGATTGTTACACAGATGGACATTTACTGACAACAATATGAATCCCAGGTATTTGTAATGTTACTGAGCAAACACCAAAAAGGTATTTTTGCTGTGTTTAGTGTGCTTTTATGTCCTGAATTGTTCTAAAACTCTCAAATTGAAAACAAAACAAAAACTATTTTATTAACTGTTTTATCATATATGCTACTAGTGTGAACCATCCTAATTACCAACAAAATCAAATTAGAATGATGTGAAATTGTAAACAAGGGTATAAGGAAGTAATTCACAAAACATCTAACAAATAACTCAATAAATGGATGAGTAATGTACATGTTAGTGAACATACTATGAAAGCATGAATATGCCCCTTTTACCTAAAAAATAGTACTCCCAAGTATGAGCAGATTATCATCAAGAACAACATTCCTTGGGATTTGTATGACTGTCATGTGTTAGTGCTGATGTTGAATAATTTGTCACACCGTTTTCTCATTGTTTTCACTGATTTTATATGGTGCAATTTGTTTTTGTATACTTGAAAAACTGTTCTTTTTGTAAAAAGCCACCATTCATTTTATCCCTGTCCATCCCCTAATGGCCAAAAAAATTAATTCTTGTTATATAGCAACATAGCTTGGGGTATATGAATAAGAAGCCATACAATCTAAGTCACATATCAACAAATAAATAAGCAGTGACTTAGGTACTGAACCTACCCCAAATAGTAAAATTATGCCCCTTTCTAGTAGAACTGGGGCACCCCCAGTAACATACAGATTGCTACACAGAGGGACTGACAACAATATGAATCCCAGGTGTTTATAATGTTGTTGAGCAAACACCAAAAGATATTTTTGCTGTGTTTAGTGGGTTTTTATATGCTGAATTGTTCTAAAACTCTCATATTGAAAACAAAACAAAAACTGTTTTATCACATGTTACTAGTGTGAACAATCATCATTACCAACAAAATCAAATTAGAATGATGTGAAACTGTAGAAAAGGGTATAAGGAAGTAATTCATAAAACATCTGACAAATAACTCAATAAATGGAAGAGTAATGTACATGTTAGTGAACATACCATGAAAAGCATGATTATGCCCCTTTTTACCTAAGAGAATAGTACCCTCAATTATGAGCAGATTTTCATCAAGAACAACATTCCTTGGGATTTATATCACTGTCATGTGTTAGTGCTGATGTTGAATAAACAGTAAGACCACTCTTTCAGTGTTCTGGCTCATTTGTTTGGCACAATGTGTTTGTGTATACTCGAAAACTGTTATTTTGGTAAATTTTTTTACAATGGTGTCAATTTTCTGCTACATTAATTATCAACATTATCAAGCCATTTTGACAGGACATTATGGATCAATGCATACCAACAAAACAGGCCAAATATCCAAAAGATTTGTCATGAAATAAGTGAGCAGTAACCATTTTACTGAACCTACCCCAAAAAGCAAAATTTTACCTTGGCACACAGTTATTCAAATGTGCTTTTATACTGTGGCAGCAAAGGGGTTAACAACACATTTCAAAGGAAATTTACAGTTATCACAACCTCCACGCCTTAAACACATAGATATCCCATTACAGTAAACAACACATGTTCATGGGAATCTTATAGCCGCCATTCCCCCCACCCCCTCTCCACTGCCCTGAAAACACATCTCTGTCCCTGATGAAACATAGTTTCCAGCCCCTCTGCTTCACTTACAAGGCACTGAGGGGCTAAGGTTTCAAGCAGTGGGGAGGTGGCGGGAGGGGGAAGGGGGGAGGGGCCACCAGAGCAGATGTCTTGTCTGGTGGACCACCTTGAACATTGATGCACATAGTGAACTTGAGAAGAAATGCCAAATCATGCCTGTCCAGATCTCACACGAGTTGCAATTAACAAATCAGGGGTGTATTTTGTACAGGATATGCAGGTTTTGTGAGTGTTGACAACAAGGCACTTTTGTGGAAAGATGAAAAGACCCATGAACCCAAAACAGTAGCATATGGTGCAGAAAACAACAAAGTAAAAGCCATAGTATAGTTTATCACAGTGAAGACGACTGAAAAAAGATGAGGCAGTGACAGAATGTAATTTGTGATCATTTTCAGCCAAATACCCCCTTGAGAAACACAGGAAAAAAAGCATTTTCTTCATCTGATGCAAAGGCAAGATTGAATGGATGTTTGCCAGGATAAGACAAGATAATGTTGCTTATAGCCCAGCCGACCGCAAAGGGCCATATCAGGGCTGTCACCACGTTAAAATCAACTCACAAGTCATTCATTCACACAATTCTTTAAAATACATCGTCTAAAAACTCAACCAAAACTTTGGTAAAAATCTTTCCACTGTAAATCTCAGATCCAATGAAAAATGTTAACCTCTTTCAAGAACTCAAAGATCGCGTCAGGCGGACATCTCTGAACAAGGTTTTAATGGAAACTGCTGTAAAATGTTTGTGTCTCACATCGTGCAAGTCCCAACATTCTAAAAGAATATGTTTCACCATGAGTGGCACATGACATGGAATGCACACGGAGCTTCTTCACTCTTTAAAAGGTAGGAATGGTAAAAAACACGAATGGCCAGTGTGCAGCCGGCATAGAATGGTTTCTTCTTTACGGACCACCAGACGAAGATGACAGGAACGCCTTTAGGTTTGGACGGATCTGAAAGAGTTTGTTATTCGTCTGTGCATTCCAATCCTCCTACCAGAGGTCTCTGACATAATCGGTAATTTTGAGTTTCAGATCTGAGCAGGGGATGTATATGTTGGACAGTTTCTCTTGTGTGGCATTCTTGGCCAAACGATCAACCATTCATTCCCTCCGATGCCAACATGACCAGGAACCCAAACCAGAATAATGTTGTAACCCTCCACTTTCAACATGGTAAAAAGTTCAAAGAAGTGTAAAAAGTTCTGGGTGCTGAAGATGATGCGGCCAGCTATGGCCTCCAAAGCTGACAGTGAATCCGACCAAACCAGAAAGTCCCTCTTCTTAGATTGAGAGATTATCCTCAGTGCTAGAACCAGAGCTGTAAGTTCAGCAGAGTAAGCAGAAGCATCTGAATGAATATGTCTAACAGTATTTTAGAAGGAGCACCAGGGCAATAGGCTGCACATGCCACTCCATCTTCAGACTTGAACTGTCAGTGAAAATTTTCTGATAGGATGGGAGTTTGAACAGAGTTCAGCATACAATGCCTTGTATGCCAGAGAGCTGGTAGACTCTTTGCAAAAAGCTGCAAGATCAAAACGAATCTCTGGTGTGAAAAAGGTCCACGGAGGCTCAACTGGAAACTTGGAAAAATCAGACACAACACCTAGGTCTAGGCCTGCATTCTGCGCGTGAGGCAGCATGCGAAGACCAAACGCGGAAATACAGTTAGGGTTGTTTTCGAATTTGCTTTGGAACTGAGGGTCAAAGACACAGTCATATGCAGGGTTTTCCGGTTCAGAGAACAGTCTGATATAGTAGTTCAAAGATAGTTTCAGCCTGCGGTTGGACAGTGAGGGTTCACCTGCCTCTATGTGCAGGCTGTACACAGGGGTGGTGCGGAATGCTCCAAGACAGAGACGAAGCCCTGATGATGCTGGAAAGGGTCCAAGAGTTTGAGGCAAAACGGTCTTGCAGAGCCGTACACAGCACAACCATAGTCCAGTTTGGAACGGACCAAGGCTCTGTAGAGGTGCAGCAAAGTTGTCTTATGACAAGGTAAACCCATTTTCCTCGGCCCACTGTTGAATCTTGTTGACACAAAGTTGGAGTAGATGCTGTATGCTGGCGTAAGAAGCTCCAACTGTGTACAGCGCAAGTCGTCAACAAACAAAGAGGACTCAGAGCCCTGGATTACCGATTTCACAATGTCGCTGATTTTAATGCTGAAAAGGGCAGGAGAAAGGATGTGCCCCTGAGGTACACCCAACTCCTGCCCATGGATGTCCGAGAGTGTGGTGCCAACACGCACCTGGAATTGTCGATCAGCCAGAAAGTTTTTGATAAACAGTGGCAGATAGCCACAAAAAAAGTTTATGCAAATCCATAAGAATTCCTGATTTCCACGTGGTGTCGTACGCTTTTTCTAGGTGAAAAAGATAGCGACCGCATGCTGCTTATTGACAAAGATGTTGCAGATGGTGGTTTCCAGACGGACTAAATGGTCAACTGTCAAGTGGTACTTGCGGAACCCGCACTATTCACTGGCCAAAAGGGCCATCAGTTTCCAGTTTCAACATCAGACGGGAGTTGACCATCTTTTCCATTAGTTTACAGAGGCAGCTGGTCAGAGCTATTGGGCAATAGTTTGATGGGTTTGGTAGGGTCCTTTCCAGGTTTTGGGATTGGAATGATCAGGGCTTTCCGCCAGGAGGGCTGAAAACACCCTGTGGTACCAGATATGGTTATAGACTTTAAGAAGGGTCTGGAGATAGCTTTCTGGAAGGTGTTTCAAAACCTGATAATGAATGTTATCCAGACCAAGGCAGAATCATTGCTGGTTTGCAAAGCTGATTTTAGTTCATTGATTGAAAAAGGAAGATTGTAAGCTTCAGAGTTGTCTGATATGAAATTGTATGAAGATTTCTCTCTCATTTGCTTGTTTCTTAAAAAGGCTGCAGATTTACTTGAAGATGAGGAGTTCTGTTGGATGGTGGAGGTCAACAGATTGGCAACAGCTTGTTTGTCAGTGATCAGAACATCGGCAAGTTTCAGGTGATGAATGGAGGGGTTGGTATTCTTCCCTTTGATTTTTCTGATGATGTTCCAAACTTTTTTCTTTGAAGTTTTAGATGTCAGCCTGGAGCAGAAGTTTCTCCAAGACTGACGTTTACTGATTTTGAAATTGTGTCTCAATTTGGCATGGAGTTTCTGATGGGCTCGAGCGTTGGGACCTGAAGGTCGTTGGTATACCCGACGCAGAGTTTGCATACTTTTGAAATTTGTTGGCAGTCAGAATTAAACCAGGGTGTTTTGGGCAGTTGGAGTTTGTTGGAAGACACTGGAATACAGGTTTTAGCACAGTTTATCACAGTATTGGTCAGAGATTCTGCTGGGTCTGGACTCTGAAGAAAATCAATTTCTAGGAATTCTTTTGAAATATTGGTTGCAAAAAAGATTCCAGTTTGCCGTCTTATAATTAAGATGTTGTTAGACAGAGACGGTTTCAGTTAATATGTATTTTAAAAAGTGGGAAATGGTTACTTCCATGCAGATCGTCATGGACAGACCACTCATAGTCCAGGACCAGCGAGGGGTAACAAATCGACAAATCTAAACACGAAAGTGAACCTGTGGAAGAGTGGAGGTACGTTGAAGTTCCATCGTTCAGACAGCACAAATCAAAGTCTGAAAGGACATCTTCAAGAAGCAGACCTCTGGATGACGAATTCACACTACCCCAAAGGGGGTTGTGTCCATTGGAATCACCCAAGAGCAAAAAAGGCTGAGGAAGCTCTCCAATCAGATTGACAAGGTCCTGACGACAAACGGGACAGAAGGTGGCAGATAGAGCGAGCAAATTGTAATAGTCCTGTGGAGAGTGACTCTCGCAGCTACAGCCTGAAGGGGGGTAGTCAGAGCGACAGAACTAAACAGCAAATTTTTATGTAAAAGAAGGGCAACACCACCCGACAGTCCCAATGTGGATGGTTGTGCAGGCTTGGAAAGAATATTGAAGCCAGAAAGAGTGAAGGTCTTCTGGCTTTGAATTTTAGTTTCCTGAAGAGCTACGACGTAAGGTCTCTGTCGCTCTGACTACCCCCCTTCAGGCTGTAGCTGCGAGAGTCACTCATTTAAGTAGCCAAATTTAATGACTGGAGGTAACAAAGGGTTGCAGAATGTCAGCAAGAGGGTGTTGGTGGGTACTCTTTCTGCACTTTTTTTTATCTGTCACCCTATGCACTTCCGTCACACCTTGGGATGCAAGCTCTGTCTTGATCTCCGCTTCTGAGACACCTTTCAAATCCAGGCACCGAATAACTCCTTTGGATGAATTAAACTGCTTATGGGGAGTCACCGGGATGTCTCTGTCCACGAACCTTGTTGCCCTCAGCAGCTGTTCCGATTGCTTCTTTGATCTGCACTGGACGAGGAATGAGCCGTTCCGTAGCCTTTTTACTGACTGAGGGTCACCTGCTAGACCTTGGAAGCCCTTCTGAATTGCAAAAGGACTCAGAGTGGAAATAGGCTTTTCCTGCTCTGTCCCTTCAATCACAAGCCAGGAGCCAAAAACCTGTCCTCTCTCTTGTCTCCATATCTGATTCACTGTCTGATTCCGGTTGTCTGGAAATGGGTTCCACTGCCTTCCTCTTCTTTATGGGGGTAATGGTTTTAGATAAAGCCATGTTTTATGTGTATAAATTTCATCTCACCTTTACCCACCTACCATGGAGTCCAACAAAGGGGCCAGGGCCAAGAATCATTGTCTTGACCCCTTCCAGGCTTCAGGAGAGATATACGACGAACAGAACACCACTAACCCTATCCCCCCTGATCATGCTCAACTCCCGGGAACAGAGAGCTGAGCACTGCAGGGGTTAACTTGGCCAGCCGGAGAGAACTGCCTGTCTTGACCCAGCTCCATGAAGGGGGAGCCGATTAATACACCTGGGCGAGTGTACCTCCTGTCCAGGAGAGGTTTGAGCCAAAGTGATGTGTTGATGGCGCTGGTGCTCTCAATCACCAGGATCTCATCCCCTTCCGTCACGGCACAGCAAACGTGGCGGATCTTAAGACCACAGAGAGAAAAAGAGTGTGGAAAAGAAGACTTGAAGGGGAGACAAAGATTGAAAAGAGCCAAATAAGAAAAGCAGAAAACAAGAAAAGCAGAAAAGCGGGTTACTATTAGCCAGGATCCTCACCCGTAGCCTATCTGACATGGGAAGCCCTACCAGGGGCATCAACTCCTTACCATGTTGTGCTTAGACCAGACAACATCTTCGACTTTTCAGGCCTAGAAGCATTTAAAAAAAAACTAGCCTATCTGCAAGTATTGATTCCCCCGCCTGCAAAGCCTAAGGGATCACAGGACCACGCAAGCCCTCCGACCATAGCAAGGTTGCAACCCTCAGAGGGTGTCACCACATTAACTCCTTCCCTGCCACAGTATAAGTGCTTTTCTGTATTGCTGTGTGCCGGGCCCAATTTTGCTTTTTGCAGTAGGTTCACTGATCTGTTCACTACTCATTCATTTTTTTTGATTTTTCTCTTAGATTTTTTGCATTTTTTTTTCTTATACCCTCTGCTATGATATGGTATCATTATCATTAGATTTGGCTGATCATAAGTATGATAAAAATCAATATAATCAACTAGTTTTGTAATAAACTGACACTTTTTCTGCATACACACACACATAGCAGCACATCAAACCAAACAGAAAAGTGAAAAAACTGGTGTTCTTATTGCTGAACATTATACACACATCTGGTATTCATATAACTGCCAGCAAATGCTTTTCTGTGTGGCAACACATGCATAATTAGGGGTACCCCAATCCCAGGGTAAAGGGACAGAATTTTGCTACAGCAGTAGGTTCACTAATCTGTTCAATACTCACTCATTTATGGAGATATGTCTTAGATTTTTTGCGTGATTCTTCCTTATTTCCTGGTCTATGATGAGATTTCATATATTTTGATTCTGTTGCCAAATAGTTTGGTAAAGCGTATTATGATACACTTTTTTTGAAAATAAAATAATTGTTTTTGAACATACACACACACACTGAAACACATCAAACCACAAAACAATGAAAAAAAATGGGTGTTTGTATTGGCTGAGCATCATACAAACATCTGGCATTGATATAATTCCATCAAATGTTCTTTTATGTGGTAATACATGCATCATTGGGGTTACCCCAATTCAGGAGTAAAGGGACAGAATTTTGATTTTGTGGTAGGTTCACGTATCTGTTCACTACTCACTCATTTATTGAGATATCTGTTAGAGATAGTTTGCAGTTTTCCTCCTTATAGCATAGGTATTATGTGGCATCAAAATATCTTGATTTTGATGGATTTTAGATGTAGTAAAAAGTAACATAATCAACATGTTTTTGTTATAAAATAACAGTGTTCGAGCACACACATACACACTGCAACACATCAAACCACACACACACACATAGAAAAAATGGTGTGAGTATTTGCCTGAACATCATACAAACATCTGGTATTGATATCATTGCCAGCAAATCATCTTCTGTGTAGTAATACATACATCTTTGGGGGTACCCCAATCCCAGGGTAAGGGACAGAATTCTGCTTTTTGCAGTAGGTTCACTTTTCTGTTCACTACTCCTTCATTTATTGCTTTATCTATTAGGTTGTTTGCATGTTTTCCCCTTATACCTTGTGGCATGATGTGATGTCATTACATTTTGATTTTGTTGATAAGTAATATGGCAAAAAGTAATATAACCACCAACTTTTTTAGTAATGAAATGACAGTTTTTGGGCCCAGGCACATACATGCAGCTCATCAAACCATACAAAACATGGAAAAAATTGGTGATAGTATTGATTGGACATCATACAAAAATTTGGTATTGATATTATTGCCAGCAAGTCTTCTTCTGTGTGGTAATATGTACATCTTTGGGGGTACCCCAATCCAAGGATAAAGGGACAGAATTCTGCTTTTTGCAGTAGGTTCACTTTTCTGTTCACTGCTCCTTCATTTATTGCTTTATCTATTAGATTGTTTGCATTTTTTTCCCCTTATATCTTGTGGCATGATGTGATGTCATTACATTTTGATTTTGTTGATAAGTAATATGGCAAAAAGTAATATAACCAACTTTTTTAGTAATGAAATGACAGTTTTTGGGCCCACACACATACATTGCAGCTCATCAAACCATACAAAACATGGAAAAAATTGGTGATAGTATTGACTGGACATCATACAAAAATTTGGTATTGATATTATTGCCAGCAAGTCTTTTTCTGTGTGGTAATATGTACATCTTTGGGGGTACCCCAATCCAGGATAAAAAGGGACAGAATCTGCTTTTTTGCAGCAGGTTCACTTTTCTGTTCACTACTCCTTCATTTATTGCTTTATCTATTAGATTGTTTGCATGTTTTCCCCTTATACCTTGTGGCATGATGTGATGTCATTACATTTTGATTTTGTTGATAAGTAATATGGCAAAAAGTAATATAACCAACTTTTTCAGTAATGAAATGACAGTTTTTGGGCCCACGCACATACACTGCAGCTCATCAAACCATACAACAAAAATGGAAAAAATTGGGTGATAGTATTGATTGGACATCATACAAAAATTTGGTATTGATATTATTGCCAGCAAGTCTTCTTCTGTGTGGTAATATGTACATCTTTGGGGGTACCCCAATCCAAGGATAAAGGGACAGAATTCTGCTTTTTGCAGTAGGTTCACTTTTCTGTTCACTACTCCTTCATTTATTGCTTTATCTATTAGATTGTTTGCATGTTTTCCCCTATACCTTGTGGCATGATGTGATGTCATTACATTTTGATTTTGTTGATAAGTAATATGGCAAAAAGTAATATAACCAACTTTTTTAGTAATGAAATGACAGTTTTTGAGCCCCACACATACATTGCAGCTCATCAAACCATACAAAACATGGAAAAAAATGGTGTAGTATTGATTGGGACATCATACAAAAATTTGGTATTGATATATTTGCCAGCAAGTCTTCTTTTGCATAGTAATACACACATCTTGAGGAGTACCCCAATCCAAGCGAAAAGTGACAGAATTCTTCTTTCTGCAGTAGGTTCATTCATCTGTTCACATCTCATTCATTATTTGAGATATCTCTTATTTTTTTTTGCTTTTTTTTTTCTTATGCCCTGTGGTATGTCATGATTTCATAATATTTGTATTTTGTTAGCAATCAGTATGGTAAAAAATGATAATATCAACTTTTCTGTACTAAACTGACTGTTTTTTAGGACTTGACTTGCATGCACAGTGCAATACATCAAACCACAAAAAAAAATTTGAAAAAAAAAAATGATGTTAGAATTGACTGAACATAATACAAACATCTGGCATTGATATGACTGCCAGCAAAGTCTTTTCTGAATGATAATACATACATATATCATTGTAGGTACCATAATCCAGACATAAAGGGACCAAATTTTGCCTTTTGCAGTAGGTTTACTAATGTGATCACTACTGACTCATTTACTCAGATAAGTCTTACATCTTTTGCATGTTTTTTCCTTGCATCTTTGGCTATAAACTGATGTACTAATCATACGATTTTGTTAGTAAACAGTATAGTAAAGTTTGATGAAATCAAATCTTATGACAGTTTCAGAATAAAAACAGTCATATTGCTGTATATAAAACCACACAAAAAACACTAGAAAAAACTGATGTTAGTGTTCACTGGATACGAGGAGAAACATCTGGTACTCACTCAGTACATGTGTTCATAATCTATACACTAATCCAGTACTTCTTTCTGTACATCTTGCAGGTTTCTAGGGTTGTTTCTCTGGGTTGAGCAGCCTCACTAATATAACCCAGTCTGATTATTTCCACCAGTTGAACAGTCTGGTCACACTCATGAATAAATCATGAGAGTTTCCAGAAGAAACACCCACCATGAAGATGAAAAAAAAAAAAAAAAAAAAAAACCACGCACTCAAGAATATAAAAACACAGAGATAAAAGCACGCACTGACTAACTGAAGAAGATTATGAAAAAAAAATGCACTGCAAAACTAAGCTGTGCTACAGGATCCACACTACTCCCAGTAGTTGAACTTAGTGTGATAATCCATGTAGCACTGTGGATAGCACAGTGCAGGCTTGGAGGGACAGGAGGGGCAGTGGGACCGCACATCACGCCTGATCTTCAGCTTCTTGGTGCAGACCCTGCAGGCCCTCTGTGGTGCTGCCTTGTTGGGTGTTGGTGGGATGGGAACATGAAATGCCTCTCCGTCAGCCTCACTTCATCGTCGGACCGGTTTCGTGCACTACCGGCATATTATCCGGCCACAGCCATGAACAGAGACAGATTCCAGAAAACTCAGGAATGTTTTGCTGGAATTGTCACCTGACTTGGACAGAATGAAGGCGTTGCAGGCTGCAACCTGGAAGAAGTGGAAGAACAGCTTCTTGGTCCACTTCATGGACTTCCTGGTGCAGTCATATGGGTGGAGCAACTGATCTTGCTTGTCCACTCCACCCATATTTTTATTGTAGCTGGTCGACACCTTTGGCCGCTTGGTGATACCCCGTTGTCGCCTGTCCGGTATAGCAGCCTCAGTGTGCCCATGTATCGTGGATAGCAGGTGAACCACCTTGGTGCTGTGGTACTTCGTGGCCACGATTTTTCCATCACCACGAAGAGCAGCTGATGAGCCTGGGTTCAGCCGAGTGTCGTGCAACTGAAGAGGAATTCCCCGGTTTTCCCTCACGGTGCCACATGCCAGGTGTTCTTCTCCAATAAATACAGGAAAAGTCTGAGGCTGCTATACCAGTTGTCAGTATATACATGGTAGCCCTTGTGTAGTGTAATGGGGCTATCAGATACACCACCATCTTTTCACTTGCAGACAGATCTGGGTTGTTGGCATCTACAGCTTCAAGGACAGGCTGGACTTCATTGACGGGATCCTCCTTTCCAGCGTAGACCTTGAAGCGGTAGCAATATCCACCACTTCCCTTGCTGCCACCATCAGACTCGCAGCAGAGGTATAATTTGATCCCGAACCTGGCACGCTTGAGGGGGATGTATTGGCGAAATATAAGCCTACCTTTCCAAGGAGTAGGCTTTCATCCACACACACCGCTTGCCGTGGCTCATACACCTCCTGGAATCTTTCATGGAGGTGGTCCAGTACTGGACGGATCTTGTACAGCCGGTCATACTGGGGATGGTCTGGTGGTGGCATCGCAGAGTTGTCGTGAAAATGGATGAATTGTAGGATGATCTGAAATAGGATTGAACAACATTTGATCAGTGTGTGTAAACACACACACACACACACACACACACACACCACACAATCAAGTACACACAATCAAGTACACACACACACATTTGCACACACACACACACACACACACACACACACACACACACACACACACACACACACACACACACACACACACACACACACACACACAATGGCACACAAATACACCACATAGAAGTATCCACATATGCACACCACATAAAAGCGCGCACACACACACACACACACACACACACACACACACACACACACACACACACATACAAAATGACACACAAATGCACCACATAGAAGAATACACACATACAACATAGAAGCACACACACACACACACACACACACACACACACACACACACACACACACACACACACAGAAGCACACACACACACAAAACAGAAGCGCACACACACACACACACACACACAACACACACACACACACACACACACACACACACACACACACACACACACACACATCATCCTCCTCATCTATTGTAATGCTAAAAAAAAAGACTTAGACATAGAAAGGAGTTGGAGAGGGAGGGTGGAAGGGAAATGAGAACAAGTAAACAGAGAGAGAGAGACTCAGAGAGAGTAAAGAAACTTACTTGAAAATCTGTTTCTTGTCATTACTGAGCTGAAGACTGGGAATGCGGTACAGCACACCTTCTTCGACCAGTACAGCTCAATTGCAGGCAGTCGCACGATTCCCATCAGCAACACCAGGGCCAGGAACTTTTTCAGTTCAGCAGCATCAACAGGTTCCCACTGATTTGCTCTGGAAAACTGGGGCAAGTTGGGGTGGGCCTCCAAAAAACTGACTGGCGTACAGATTTGTTTGAATGACGAGATGATTGATCAAATCGCCATCAAAAAACAATTCCAGGTAGTCAACAGGTCTAAAATCATTTACATACATTTTATACCTGGACTGCCTGTGAAGGCCACGTCTGGATTTGATGGCTGATCATCTGCATCTGTCCACTCTCTGACCATGTCAGATTGTCGAGCTCCACGCCCTCTGCCACGCCCCCTTATTTGATGCTGTCCAGTGCCTCTAGCTCTTCCCCTGCCCCTACCACGACCTCTCATGACAGGAGGGGGTGCTGTGCTGGTGCTGGGAATCGGCTCTGGTTCTGATTCTTGGTCTGAATCATGGCCGATGTCGCTCTCTTGACCAACATCACGTGGGTCGAAGTCCGGTCTTCTTCTTCGTCACCGGCCACGAGTTCCGACAAAAGTGGATGGTGCTGGTTACCGTCCGTCTCTTCCTCATCAGTATCACTGTCACCTGATGCTTGGAAGTCTTCGTCACCACTATCGTTATCATTCAACACTTCATCTAAAACTTCCAGTGCGCTATAACGCTTGAAAACAGGTCGCCGTGTCGAGCTTCGTCTCTGATCCGCCATCTTGATTATGATAATCAGCTCGACCCTTCTTGAATACTAAATCGAAGCTTTCCTAACACTTCAGTGCACTGATAAAGGGATAGAACTGTTATTTAAACACCCCAGTAGAGTCAGGGACAATTTCCAGGGTTATTTCCCGTGCCGATTTTTGAAGGGGTACAGGATCGCGGAAACGACCCCGTAATAGACATGGGGCAAGCAGGGAAGAGGTTAAATCAACTCACAAGTCATCAGGAAAAAAAAACCCCCGATCTTTCACACATCTCTTTAAAATACATCATCTGAAAGTGTACCAGAAACTTCCTTTAAAATCTTTCTACCGTAAAATCGCAGATCAGAAGAAAAATGTTAATCTCTTTCAGAAACTCAAAGATCACGTCAGGTGGAACACCTCTGAACAGAGTTTTCATGGAGTCTGCTTTAAAGTGTATGTCTCACATCATGCAAGTCCCAACAGTCTAAAAGAATATGTTTCACTGTGAGTGCAACACAACTTGGAATGCACCTTGGAACTCCTTCACCTTTTAAAAGATAAGAATAGGTACAAATGAGTGGTCTGTGTGCAAGCCGCACAAGACTGTCTCTGGCTTCTGAAAAGATTGATCGTGCACGGACCAGACCACAATGCTGCGCATCATCCTAGAACAGTCCCTAGAGTGGAATGCCTCCCTCTACGTCAACTTCCTCAATTACGAGAAAGCCTTTGACAGCGTAGATAGAGAGACTCTATGGAAACAGCTACTACACTACGGAGTGCCAGCGAGGCTCACCAACATCATCAGGAACTCATACAGAGTGCCAGCAAAGCTCACCAACATCATCAGGAACTCATACGAGGGACTCACCTGCAGGGTAGTCCATGGACATCAGGTCTCTGATGCTTTTCAAGTCTGAACAGGGGTCAGACAGGGATGTTTGCTGTCTCCGTTTCTGTTCCTGCTCACCATTGACTGGGTCATGAGGATATCCACAGCACAGAGGCGGAATGACATCCAATGGACTCTCTGGTCACAGTTGGACAACCTGGACTTCGCTGACGACCTAGCTCTACTCTCGCACACCCCCAGCAACAGATGCAAGAAAAGACCAGCATCATGGCAGAGAATTCATCCAGGCTGGGTCGTTCAGATCCATCGAAGGAAGAGCAAGGTCCTGAAAGTAAATGCCACCAGTACATCCCCCATCACACTTGAAGGCGAATAGCACTAGAAGAGGTGGACAGTTTCACCCACCTCGGCATCATCGTTGACGCACAAGGAGGGACAGACGCAGACGTGAAGACCAGAATCAATATGGCTAGGGTAGCTTTCCCTGCAGCTCAAGAATGTCTGGGGTCAAGAGACCTGTCAGTCAACACCAAGATCAGACTCTTCAACTCCAACTTGTAGTCAGTCCTGCTATATGGAGCCCAGACGTGGAGAACCACCATAACAGTGACCAAGAGGATCCAGACATTCCTCAACAATTGCTGAGACAAATCCTCCACATATGGTGGCCTGACAAGATCAGCAATGAAGAGCTATGGCAACAGACAAGACAGAAGCTGGTGGGAGATGATATCCAACAACGCCGCTGGAGGTGAATTGGCCACACTCTGTGTAAGCCAGCCACTAACACCAAGAGACAAGCCCTCAGGTGGAACCCCCAGGGAAAAAGGAAGAGAGGCTGGCCGAGAAACATAAGGTGACGTGACCTGGATGCAGATGCCAAGAAGATGGGCCACACATGGGGGGCAGCTGGAGAGACTGCCCCAGGACAGAGACAGCTGGAGGGATCTTGTCCGTGACCTATGTCCCAGTGGGGGCGATGGGCATAACTAACTAAACTAACTAACCGTAACTGTCTTGCCTTCCTGCAGCTGAGACCAGTTGAGGAATGAGGAAGATTGTTTAAAACTGAGGGTGTTTATAGAATCTGATGCTTCCTGCTGTGACCAAGTATTGCTGATCTCCAGGAAGAAGGGAAAAGGTATGCTCTCCAGCCTAACTTGCTCATGTTGGCACGAATGGTGTACGACAAAGGAGGTAGAAACAGTGGCACCCTAGATTTAAACCAAGCCAAGTCAAGCCAAGGCTAGAGGGCAGACATGGCAGTCTGGGTCAAGGGAGGCAAGACGTCCCAACTTGAAGGCAAGTGATCCCAGGCATAGTTCAGAGTCCACTGAAGAAAATGGAGACAACCTATAGGGACAAGCTCTGCTGCAGCAAAGACTAGTTGGATTTGTGTCCGAAGACTGCAAGGAGACACAGACTGAGACTGAAGAAGAAACTGAGCATAGGATTGGATCTTTTCCAGCCTGGCATCCCAGAGGCCCGAGAGTGGAGAGGGGCTGTTAAAGAGTTGCAAAATCCTTGGAAAGAATCTCCAGATCCTATTTTTATTTGGAGATGAATGTATGAGTCATTGAACTGGCCTATGTCTCACTGCAGAAATGACTGTGTCAATCACACCTGTTAAAACCAAAGGTGAACACGACACCTTTGAAGGAAATGGCCCTTCCCAGATGGGCAAAGTGAAAGCAATTCTGAGAAGACCTGTGAATGGGAGTTTGGAAATATACATCCTATAAGTCAAGCCTTATGGCCCAATTTCTAGGCAGCATGGAAATGCCCAGCCTTCGGACTGTCTTCATGATAAACATCAGTAAAGAGAGAAAATAGACTCAGCAGGCTGAGGTCTATCACAGGCCTCCCATCTGCCATTTTTCTTGGGAACAAAGAAAAGAACTGCAAACAAATCCCCCTGGACCATGAAAGAGGTACCTCTGAAACTGCACCCTTTCAAAGGGAATCAACCTCTTGAAAAGAACAGAAGTCTACTAGATCTGATGGCATCTTGACCAAAGCTAGAGAAGACGGGGAAAAAGGAAATCCTGTGGCCTTCAATAATCAGAGAGAATCCACTTGTACAAACTGACACTCTTCCACAGAGGGAGGAAGACTGAGAAACGCTTAACAATGGAAATGTCTCAAGAGGACAAAGACAGCTGCATCTTCCAGCCCTCGTCCAAGGATCGAACATTACTGGAGAAGCAAACACTCCCCATGTACTCCCCTCCTCCTTTTTAAAAAAGAATTCTCTCTTCTCTTCTTTTATTCTTCATTCTCTCTTGTGACGGACCGTTTTCTGTCCAGTCACAAATTTTCATGCAACCGTGCTAACCAGAAGGTAGTCGTCCAGAAGCCAGTTGAAAAGTTTACCCGACTACTACTCACCTGCGCACCGTTAAAGCCGGGTGAGCTGAACCGGTTAGGCAGTCTCTGCAGTGATTCCGGCAGTGCAACTTTTCAGAAGGCTGAAGAGGGACTCAGCTGTGTTTGTGGCAGTCAGGTATTTATCATTCAATGTTTATTTATTAGCAAACCGAAACTGTATTCCCGTTTAGGAGCGACTGAAACTTCCTCAGCGCACTTGTGAAGGATTTGTATTTTTGTTGTGTTCTGTTATCCTATGACTTGATAGGGTAACGAAACGAAATGCTGTCAGAAAACATGAATAGAAGAAGTGAGTGTTAAAGGAAGTGGTCTTCAGAAAAAAGATTTTGTTTATTCTGTGACTTAATTAGTTATGAACTTCATGATGAAAAAAGGTTTGATGTGGTTTGCGAGAAGAGGGAGAGTTTTGATGCTATGGATAATAAACTCCCAGAGTGAGCACAGAGACCTAATATATGTATGTTTTGATTTTGATGTGGATGAGAGTATTTATTCACTCTTGATATGAATATTGAATAGTTGTGTGTTGGTAAACAAGAGTGTGTGGAAATCTTTCCTTTACATGTATTGAGGTAGATGAATCTTTTGAAAAAAAAAAAAAAAAAACCTTTTAAAATGTGGTGACCATATGAAATGAAGTGAACATTCTTGTTATTATACAAGAAAAGAAATAAAACAATTGTGACACGAAGAAAGACATTTATTGTTTGATGAAAAGTAATCATTAATTGTGTGAACTGAAGAGGGTTTAAGTGGGAATCCCTTCCCCAATTTGGAAACTAGATTCTGAAAGGTTTTATATTGAAATCCTTTCCTGTGTAGTGTTATGATTTCGGAAAAGGGAATGTTGCTGTGTTATGATTCCGGTAAAAAGGAATGTTGTAGTGTTGAAGAAAGAATATGCTGAAGTTTATCCCAAGTTCTAGTGGAATATGATGTGGCTAATGAATATGAAAGTACACGTGATTGTAATGAATAGTAGCCATGATAATCAAGGTAGTTAATCAGTTTCCCCCAGGTAGAAGTGTTCCCTGGACTGAGGGGGACTGGCTGCCACATTTAGGGTCAGGAACGTAGCTGTGTCTACCCCTCTTTCTCCGCCTTGTGTCGGTGTTGAGAGGTCGGCCTGAGTGCTGACAATCTACCCTACCTGCCACTGCGCCTGGGACTGACTACCCGCTGAGCCAGTTGGGCTGGAGACGCCGCTGCTGCCAGGCCAGAGCGCTGCTCCGAAGTTCTGAACCAGTGACCTGTTGGCTGGGCCGTCGCTGCGTTCTATGCTTCTGTGTGTGAGCCACAGCTCCAGTGTGAGACTGTCGCTTTGTCACCGGCAGAGACGCCATGAGTGTGTTAGTGATTTTTTTTTTTTTGAGCCACAGCTCTGTGAAGTTATGCAAGTTCTGTGTCAGACTTGACGCTGTAGATGCTGTCATCTTCATCTTCGTCGTCTTTCGTCCTCTTCCTCGTTTCGTCATCGTCGTCGTCTGCCTCATCGTCGTTGGAACCAGCAGCGTTAATAGATAGCGAATTATATATAGATATATTTTGAGTCATGCGCCCTGTTTGGCGTGCTTGAAGTATTAATATATACATATATAGTTCTGTGTGTATGCCTTGTAGTTGGCGTGCCGACTATAATGTTATTTGCATTTATTATATATATGTTTTTGTCCAATGGCTTGGGCAGCATAAAACAAAAAAGTGTTGTTCTGTTGCCTGGCTGTCAATGTGCGGGTGAGTGGGTGTGTGTATGTAAATTGGAAAAGTTGTGCATGCATCCATAATTTCTGTGTGTGAGTCAGACATTCAGACATCTGCAGACACAACCCATTCCATCCGTAACATCTCTCTCCCTCTCTTCATTTCCTTCTTCCCTTCCCCTTCCATTCTCCCCTTTTATTCTTAATAATGATTAACTCTTTCATTCCTACTTTTCTATGAACCATTACTTCCTCTTGTTCCTAGATTCTTATAATATAAGTATTCCCTTCATTCCTGGATTTAGAGAAAAAAAAAAGAAGTGTAAAGTGAGAACTGCCACGTACGCAGTAGTAAACCGGCCAGATTAGAGTGGCTACCACTTTCCCACCTGCTTTAGGGCCCATCTGGCATCATCCATTCCATTCATAAACACTGCCCGCAAGCCACCCCACCCGGTCACGATGTGTACCGATGATGCAAATCGCGTGAAGTTCAAAGCGCTTACCGCGAAAAACGATTTTACAGGCTGCAGGAAGGATTTTGTGCTGCCCCGTTTTTCCGGGCTGCAGGAAGGAAGGGTACGATTTCTGCAAACCGGAAAACTGGGTTGTAGGGATTAAGGATGCACAAGCGTTAAAAACTTTAGAAATAACAAGGAGGAGAAAAGATCATGTACCAAAAGGCAAGAATGCTGAAAAGTAAAAAAAAAAAAAAAAAAAGAAAAAACAAAGGGAACTTGACTGCATGGTTTACTACTGAGTGCAAAAACTTTGGTGTGGGCTCAGACACACCACATGCATAATCAAAGGAGTGCCCCCTCTGATGGACAGCTGCTCCAGACAAAATGCCAAGAGGGGAACCCTGAAAACGGCAATGAGTAATACAACAAATGACAAAAGTGCAGAACTTTCTTGTATGCCAAGACAGAAACTTTGTCAGACATAATAACCTTGAAAATGACAAAGGCAAAGACCAAGAAAAAACAACATCTTCTCTCACAGGCATACAGTTTAACAACAAGTGAACAACTGTGTTACTGACTTACAGGCACATGATATCATTATATCAAAGAAACATCAACAACTACCCTGAGGCATAAAATAAAAAAAAAAAAACAACAACAACAGCAACAAAAACCATCACAAACACCTACCCACTGGTGCACAATGTAGAAACAACACTGATGCCTATTCAGAAGCACATAATCTAATGTCAAAGAAATATTTCTAAACCTATTGAGGCAGATGATATAGCATATTGAAAAAAAAAAAAAAAGGAAAGAAAACCGGCTTTGACACTTACCAAGTTTCCCATAGTCCCCGTCACCCCAGGACCAGACTATATCATCATCAGTGATGCATAAGGTCTGTGCATCACCACTGCCACAGGCAATATCTGTGACTCGGTGATTCTTCAAAGCTTCCACCTATCATCACATACAGACTTCCTGGTGAGTAATCTGGTTGCCCTAAATACCAACTCAATTCATCTCCTTTCATGTCAATTATTTCACATTTTTTTCCCCTCATTCTTACCTATCCAAACAAACCACCTTATCCCCACTTGGTGTGAAATAGTGCACATCATCATGATAAAAAAGTAACATACAAAACTGAGAGAATAGGACCTAAAACAAACAAAACTGGGAAAGTAGGGAATAACGTCACCTTCATTCCTAGTCAGCAAACAAAAATGATCACCCTTAACGAGTTCACATCATCAAAACATACTCGAACTAGCTCAGTTTTGTCTGTTTTTCCTTGGTGATAGAACATGCCTCTTACTGCTCTCCAGTTTTCAGACTTCACTGCTTTTGACTCAAGGGATTCCTAAAAATGCTTGTTCAAGCTACATTCCTTTCAGACAGAAAGGCTCCTTTTATACAGTTTTGCAAGGGGAGATTCTGGCTGATAATTCCCATAAAATATGGTCTATCTCCGTATCTTTGCAACAGTTGAATCTGCCATCATTTGCTTTGGTTTCTTCCAGCAGCATTTTTTAAACCAGCCACTACTTTGACAGCTTCTATGTATCTGTTCTACTTGCCAATATGCATGAGACGTGCATCTCCTCTTCTGGCTGTTCTCCTTTCTCTCCTTGTAACTTGTATTTAACTTCCGTGTTCATTTCATCCTCCATGACTGCCAGGCAGGTCGACTAGAGAATTGGCCATCTCTCCCAGCAGTACTCATGCCACAGTGGTATGGAGATCTGTGGAGATGGGCCCAGCATCTGCCCCCCCCCCCCCCCCCCCCCCCATTGCCATTGTTGTATTGAGAGTCTCACTCTTCAGACTTCATCACTTTGGCTTCTGCCTGTAGAATAATAAAAAAAAAAAAAAAAAACTTCAGAGGCCATTTTCTTAAAATGGCTCTCAGCACAGTAAACCACTTCAAATGACTGTAACTTTTTTTTTTTCTTTTTTTTTTTATGCCCTTCACCTTCACTATTTTCTTCTTTTTCTTATCTTTTGTTTCTTTTGTTTTTCTCTCTTCCAATTCTTTCTTTTTTTTTGCTTTGTTTTGTTTGTTTGTTGTTTGTTGTTTTTTTTTTTTTTTTTTGCTGTCCCAACTCTGCGCCACCTCAGAGGCAGTGTACCCACGCCGCTCATTCCGACATCCCGTCCACAGCCACAGCCCGGCTGGTCCCGCCACAGCCCGGCACCAAACCCACCGAGGAGACACTGCACTGCTGCCGAGTCACTTCGGTGGTGTTCAGTGGCGCCTGTTCTGATCTAACATACGCAGGACACCACCTACTAAGCCCCCTACTGACGACATAATTTGCTTAGTCGCGGAGCCGGCGTGAGTGAGCTCTCCCTCCGGAGGGCGCCACCACGTCCGTCCAACGACAGCCCCCATGGACTCGCCGATACCGGTGACCCCGACGAACCAAACCAAGGCCACAGACGTGGAGAGGACATCGAAACTGAGGTCACCATGAGAGCAGGCATGAAGGGCCACAGAACTTGAGACATTTTTTTTTTTTTTTTGATATGCTGATCGATGAGAATGAGGATGATTAAGATGATGCTACGGATTTCCATTTCGGTCTGAGACTACATGACAGGGCTGTACTCTACGCTTCCTTTCATAATATATCCCGGCGTCAACCAGGCCCGAGAGATACAGGCACCTGCAGGTTGGTCAGGAAATTTGAGCAACACTCTCAGAAACGCATCCATTAAGTGGATGAAACTCGACTGTGTGGTCCCAGTCTTCCCAACTGAGTCCGCAGCAAACTCAACTCTGGGTATGAGCCGGTCGGGGCAGAAAAACCCACATGACTCTGTGAAATTCTTTATCTGTGAAATGTGCTTACTTCTTGTCATTTTGTGTCTTTCTTTGAGCATGAAGATCATCATGTTGGATCCTTAAAGGCTACTGTTGCTGGGCTTTTGGGTTGAGGAACTTACAGGGGCATTCTTGTGTGAGCTTAATGTCTCTCTGATTATGTGTGTATGCTTCCAGCCATCTTTTTTGATATTCTAGCATTTGTTTGGATAGGTATGTATGAGAAAAAGGAATTTCACTTCTACTAGTTTTACAATACACTAACCTATCCAAACATGAAGGTGCCATCCACCCATCCACTTTGTTGGGAAAAGGTGCAAAAACTGAGCTTGTTTGAAAATATCATGACAAAGTGAACTCACTAAGGGTTATCACGCTTGCTGGATATCTAGAAAAGGAGATGAGGTTAGCTCACTCTCTTTCAACTTTCAGGTGGGGTTTTTTGTGTGTTGTTGCTGGGGGGAGGGGGGGGGGGTATCCTGATGATACAGTGATGTTCCATGCCAAGTGTGGATAAGACATTTGTTTGAACTGATAAGAATTTCGTAAAACTACTTTTAACAGTAAAATACCTATTTTTATATCATTTTGTTTTCCTTGCCTTATGTTGTTAAGTTGAATAATGAGACATTGAGGGGTGTGTGTGAGTGTGAACATATCAATGTATACATGCATGTATCTGTGTGTGTGTGTGTGTGTGTGTGTGTGTGTGTGTGTGTGTGTGCTGGTTTGACCTTGTCCATGCAATACATATAAACAGAAGGTTCCTTGCGTGAGGTTATCAAAACCAAAATATGTGATCCTAGCAGCGACTTATGATTTGCTGATGAAATATGAGATGTCTAATCCAGATCCAACAGTTTAAGCAAGTAATAGTGTGTTTGTTCATTTCTTTTCTTTTTTCACTTTTTGACAACTGAACTCTGTGTTTATTTGAAACATGTAATGATACGCAGTATAAGGAATTGACATATTTAACAAATCTCTACATTTAGATCAGTTCCACTACAAACAAAACTGACCAGCTTGGGTCGCGGCTGATCTTCACTGTCTCCATGCCCCAAACGACCATAGCGACCTTTGCCCCATGTGTATAGCTCTCCAGCTGCTGTGATGCAAGCACTGTGAGCACCTCCTGCGGCAATGTCCATCACCTCACGTCCACGCAGTGATTCGATCACACGGGGTCGGTCACATGGGCTTAATGTCAAACCAAAGAAGGAATAATCAATCATTACAATGAAAATACAGGACAGATCAATATTCTCCATAGCTACATTCAATGTCTGTAGTGGCAAAAGGATAAATGAGAGGGAAGCTGGACACACTTACTTCTCATCGCTGGAATGTTCCCGACTATTTCATTTCTATCAACAGACTTTGTTAACCTTAGGAAAGAACACAGAAAAGGCGACCAAAAAACTATATGCTGAGCAGATGACCACATGAACTGTTCAACTTTTGCTATGCCTGAATGGTTCACTTGTACATTCCATGACTCCATGACTAAAACTTTCTTCCAAACTCAGCCCTATCCCCACCAGTTTGTGAATACCTAACTCCTCTGCACCACCCCCTTTTTGTCCTTCTTGAGACCACCCCTCACTCTGTCATTCCCTCTCTGTCCTCTCCCACCCCCCACCACCACAATCCCTCAGTCTCCCCTCTTTACGCATATAATCCTGCTAACTGATATGAGTCACTCACCTTCTGTTGCCATGTCCCAGTTTGCCATCCTCCCCTTCACCCCAGGAGTACACTTCCCCATCAGCTGAGAGTGCCAGGCAGTGCTTGCCTCCAGAGTTCACGGCCACCTTCTTGATGAACACATGTTGGATGGACTCCAGGAGGTTGGGGTGGCCACCGACTCTGTTCCTCCAATACCAAGCCCGCCCCCCTGCTCCGTACCCTGTTCCATACACCTGGGATAAACACAGCAGTAGAGCTAACGTCACTGTTTCTTTCAAGCTAGGGCATCTTACTTTTTACATTGGTCTCTTTTGAAGATCAAAGGTTGCTTTGACTACAACTGGATTATGATGAACTGGTGTGAAAATGGCAGCTGTCCATAAAAGATTCAATGTTTAAAGCACTATTCTATAACAGCATATTATTTCATTCTTAAATGAACACAACACAAATATGCATTGCTGTATTTTCACTCTCCCTTTTAACACACACACCATTGTATTCACCTAACATACCAACATCTAAATAATCTAATAAATAATCAGAAAAGGCAAAAAACAACAAATAAAGGAAACTGACAAACGGATCAGACCTTGCCATCAGCAGTGACTGCAAACAGTGTCTGCTCTCCTCCGATCAGCTGAACAGGTCGCAGACTGGCCAGTGATTCACAGCCGATGGGCAGTTTGACCTTTGCTCCCTCAACGCCGCCTAACTGGCCTCGATGGTTGTGACCCCATACCCAAATCTGTCCGCTGCCTCCCCATGACAGGGTCCAGTCATCAGGCTTCCTGCATGCCGACACCACAGACATGAGGGTAACCATGGTGACACAGACATGACATCAAACATGGTCTGTGTGGGATAACAGCAGATGACGAGATGGTTAACCATGGTAACATGGACATGTGGATAAACATGGTGACAAGGACATGTGAGTAATCAAGGTGGCATGGACATGAGAGTAATCATGTTAACATGGACATGAGAGTAATCATGATGACAAGGACATGTGGTCATCAAGGTGACATGGACATGACAGTAATCATGATGACAAGGACATGTGGTCATCAAGGTGACATGGACATGGGAGTAATCACGGTGACAAGGGCATGGGAGTAATCACGGTGACAAGGACATGAGAGTAATGGTGTCAAGGATATGTAGTCATCAAGGTGACATGGACATGACAGTAATCATGGTGACAAGGACATGTGGTAATCAAGGTGACATGAACATAGGATTAATCATGGTGACAAGGGCATGGGAGTAATCACGGTGACAAGGACATGAGAGTAATGGTGACAAGGATATGTGGTCATCAAGGTGACATGGACATGACAGTAATCATGGTGACAAGGACATGTGGTAATCAAGGTGACATGAACATAGGATTAATCATAGTGACAAGGAGATGGGAGTAATCATGGTGACAAGGACATGGGAGTAATCACGGTGACAAGGACATGAGAGTAATGGTGACGAGGATATGTGGTCATCATGGTGACAAGGGCATGTGGTAATCAAGGTGACATGAACATGGGAGTAATCATGGTCAAGGACACATGAATAGCTACAGTAATATATAAATGTAGGTAGGCAGTGGATGACAAAGAGATGCAGTAACTGTGGTGACATGGATTTATGGGCAACCAATGTGACATATACATGGGAGAAATCTTGGTGGCTGGGGCATGGGAGTAGCCATGGCAGTATCTGTCCGAGAGGCAGAATGATCAGAAGGTTCCTCATGGATAAAATCTTGTTTTACTCCTGACCATTTTTAAAAAAAAAGTGTGTCATTATTTTTTTTGGTGTGTGTGTGTGTGTGTGTGTGTGTGTGTGTGTGTGTGTGTGCATGTGTGGACTGGCCAGTGATTAGTTCTTAGTGGAAAAGAATGACAAGGTTTTCTGGCTGTAATTTTTGCAAACTTATCCCAGAAGCAGATTTGGAACATCCGGTGTTCCCCTGCAGCTGACCGTATCATAATAGAGATTTTGCAGGTGTTAGTCATTACAAAATCCCTACATAAATCCACTGTAAAAGTAAAGCAATGCAGTTGCCTATGTCACAGATCTGGGAACTCCTCATGTGGATTTGTTTGCAACTAGATGAAACAATCAAATTCTAGTGTTGTCTCACCTTAGCTGTGGATGCTTTGTCGATATTGTGGTAAAGGACAATACAGATAAATGTCTCTGTTCAGAGAGCTATCACTAGATATAAGAAGGGGATGGATGGAGAGAGAGAGAGAGAGAGAGAGAGAGAGAGAGAGAGAAAGAGAGAGAGATGTGGGATCAGCATGGCTGAATCAGATGATCCTTCACAGAGGAGAGGGTGACTGGTAAAGATTCAATGCCCATCTTGTGCTAAGTGAATGAAGATAAGCGATTGCTCATTCATTTTTGTTGTCCTGAGTGTTTCTTATCTTGCCTGAATAAGACCTAAGAGGTCGAAACGCGTAGTGTTTTGTCTTGTGGTTCGTTTGTCTATGTTTTCTTGGCGGTTCACTATTAATTGCATTTAAAATTAAGTAAATGATGTTTGCATATGTGATTCCCCCATCTCCCCTCTTTCCAGCAGTCCTAAAGAAGGCATCCAAAGAGAAATGCCTACTGATTCTGATTTCCATCAGAAGTGGTCAAAGAACTGGATAAACCTGCTGATTTCCTTTCTCATGATAGTCCCAATCGCCCTCCCCTCTTTGAAGGATCTTCTGATTCAGCCACAGACATGGAGATTGCATGCTGATGAACAGAGACGTTTCTGCCCTTTATGTGAGGTGAAGATCATGACTGGCCAAAGACAATCCATTTTGAACGTGTATGATATGATAATAGGCGGAGAATTTTTTTGCCAAATTGTGCTTGTAATCTGGTATCTCTCTGGTGAGTTCATATTTAGGATTATAACCCATTTTTGAGAAGATCTTCAGATCTCTGGAAAGAAAGCCGTACTTTCGAGGGGTTTCAGATCCACTATTGTTAAGAACTTCTGTCTTATGGGCAGAGACAATGACCTTAGCCACAATTTCTTTTTGTCCAAACTGATTTCATACGCTGCACTGGGCTCCCCTCGACTAAGCAGGTGTCCTAAATGGAGCTTTCCCTTAGTCCTGAGGTATCTGGCAATGGAGCACTTCAAGCCAATCACTGAGTGCTCTGTCAGGAATCACACTCCGAAAACATGCCTTTTGATTACCCTGAATTCTGCATGCAGGGTCAGTGAGATTCATGCCCTCTCCAGGGATCCACGATCCCTGTGATCGCATAATGATGGCTCAATATCCCTGTCCCTGTGCCCGACTTTACATGCTAAACCATCTAGCATGAAGAGAGGCTCTGATGATAAACCTTGCCTCGCGTGGCCCCTTCTTTGTCTGGTATCAGGCCCAGGAGTTCAAAGGTGGAGCAGATTAAGTGTCCTGTCAGAGCGCTGAAGGTTTTTCTTCAGAAGACAGACTCCCATGATTCATGCCTATGGTGTGGGAGACTTGGTGCCACTGCAAGACCCCAGACGATAAATTCCTAGCTTAGACAGGTCATCTGCCAGGCTTATGTCTTTGGTTAGAAAACCTCTTCCCCCAGAGACGATATCTGGGCACATGAAGTCTAGGCTCTATCACCAGTTACGCCCCCTGGCAGAATATTTGGTGTTATTGACAATCAACGGTTGGGTAGCAGGCTGAAAGATGATGACCACTTGGCAAGTTCAATCTCAGAGATATGGCTGAAGACATAGAGGCTCTGGAGTTTTTGGGTGGAGTGGTTGTGACAGACAAAGCCACCTTTCCCAATAACTATTCTCATTTTTATGAAAATAAGATGCAAGGTTTCAAAAAAGTCAAAAAGAACTATTATGAAAAGCAAGTTTTTCATCTGTATAAAGTCAGATAGCTTTTGATTTGGAACCTGCCAAATGCCAACATGCAACCAACTAGGGTGACCTAACTCCGATATTCTCACTCTCCAATTTGATGAGATAGAAAGCCTGCGATAAACGTCACAGTTCCATAATTCCCTGACCTATGCTTCACAGCCATTTGTTTTGTCAGAGCACTATTCATTCAAGTGCTTTTATCGATTTCTACTGGTTGCTTTTCCATTCATTATGGCATCACAACCAAGCATTTTAGGAACTTGGCCTTACCATACATTTACCACAGATCAGGTGCTGGAAAATATTGAACAGACTGTCAGCTGATCTTGATTCAGATGAAGAACACCCAGATGGTGATCATTATGGGGTAGGGAGAGTTTTACCAAAATCAGTACAAAGTGAGGCTGACCCTGTTGGATGCTACCAAGTGGAAGGAGGCATGGCACAAGCCGATGTGCTGTGAGCCAGCATGTTGTTGGCCTTGAGCCAACTAGCAGTGACACTGAAGCAGTGTGAGACAGCTGAAAGTGTAATAGTGATGGGGCGAGCAACAAGAAGAGCTCAGAGACAAAGAGCTGCAAGAACAGCTGGCTTGCAACAGAGACAAAGCCAAAGGGGGTGTGGCCAAGTAACATGTGTTGGTGGTGTGCAGCAACAGCAATCTGGGCCAGCCAGAGATGAGTGAGTGGGAATTATATGACAAACTTGACTCATACGCCCCAGGAAAATGGCTCCCCAGGTTCCAGAGACCAACAGGCAAGTGAATGACTCTGTGTGTGTGTGTGTGTGTGTGTGTGTGTGTGTGTGTGTGTGTATGTGTGTGTGTGTGTGCGTGTGTGTGTATGTGTGTGTGCTCCCTTTTTCTTTTTTTATATGTATACCAGTGGGGCATAAGGAGTGTGTGTGTGTGTGTGTGTGTGTGTGTGTGAGAGAGTGAGAGAGAGAGAGAGAGAGAGAGAGAGAGAGAGAGAGAGAGAGAGAGAGAGAGAGAGAGAGAGAGAGAGAGAGAGAGAGAGAGAGAGAGAGAGAGAGAGAGAGATTGCTTTTCTGCATCACTTCATAGGTCATATCAGTAATTATTCCTCTGATTTTCAACCTGTGGACTACTTCCAGCTCTTCTTCCCTGATGCTGCATTCCAGCTGATGGTAACACAGTCCAACCTACAAGCAGAGGAAGTCCTGCAGATTGCTGTAGGGCTGTGCAGCAAACCAGAGTTGGAGGACTACTGGCCAACCAACTGGCTTACCAAGATACAGTTTGGGATTGTCATGTATAGAAACAGATATGAAATGCTCAATTGCTACCTGCATTTCGATGACAACCGTCAGCTGAAGTTTTTGATTCATACTGGGAGAGAGAGACGTTCACTTTTGATAATCTCAATGCTGGGGACTTTACAGTCACAGAACAGATAATTCTCAAGGTCCTGGGAAATCTGCACGATACAGGCCCATATTGGTATACAGATTCATTTTATACTTCACCAAATGTCATCAGACAGCTGAAGACCTACAACATCAGTCATTGTGGAACCGCTTGAGGCCAAGCCACACGAATATGCCTCCACACTTCAATAGCTATGAGATGCCACTACAGAAGGGGGATGACCCAGTATTACACTGTCATTCTGGGCTTGTGCTGTCCTCTTCCTTTCATCTGTCCATTCACACAACACCATTGACACAAGACGATGAAGTCTGTAAGGCATACTGGTGGGTAACATCAGCTTGAGAAGCCGGTCATTGCCAAGGACTGCAATCAGAACACGGGTGGTGTTGACTCAACAGACCAGCCATTGGAGACATAGGCCTACCCTCACAAAGTCTTCAAATGGTATAATGCAGTCTACCACCACCACTGAAAGGTTGCCATAACAACGGCTACATCATCTACAAGAAGATGACTCCCAGATCTCACCTTCCAGCCAGGGTTTTCATGGAGAAGGTCACTGATGGGCTGTTGAAAAACTACAGGCCTTTAATTCAGACCCAAGGCCAGAGGGAGACGCCCAGACAGGTACGCTTGATGCAGCAACATTTTTTTTGAAAAAATATACATGATGGCAGCCATCCTGACTGCACAGTCTGCAGCTCCAGGACACAAAAAGGGTGGAAGAGAGTGCAGAGCAGTTTTTAGTATAAAACTTGTGAGCTGCCCATGTGCCCCACTCTCTCTGCTTTGAACTTTATCACACAAGGAAAGATTACCAGAAGGCCACTGGCCAGCTGATCCATGGGCTGAACTAATGCCTTGAAGTTTGTCCAGTCATCATGTATATAGCATAGATAGTAGGACTAGTGTCATTTGTAGCTGTAAAATACTTTTTTTGTCACTCTGTCTGAAAACTGAACCCTGGACATGCCCACAAATTTGACCCTTTCTTGTCTACTGTGCACTGCTATTGGAATATGTGGATTTATGGCTGTTTTTTTCCTCTTCATTTTTCTGTTGGATAATACATACTTTCTGGTCTTCACTTGACGAGTGGAGTATTTTCCTTCCTTGTTGACAGTTTGTTGGCATGCTTCCTTCTTTTTAGTTAAGAAAGATAACATCATTTTTTTTTTAAATTTTGCTTATTCTTACACTTGAAATTACTAAAAATTTGAAAATTGTTGTTGATGAAATAAGAATTTTTTTTTTATGGCTGGCGATTGGGATTTATGCAGAACGGAAAGTCTGGCAGTGAAAGGGTCAAGAGTCTTCTCTTTTTTTTTCTGATTCTGTTTGTGATTTTCTTTTCTTCCTTATTTGCTTACTTCTTGTCTGGTGAAATCTTTGAGGGACAGCATGGACTAAGCACTTCACTTCAGACTATGAAAGGAACCTTTCTTTAAGCCTATTGTGCCTCTGGTGCCGTTTTTTTTTGGTCGAGAAACTGTACAGGGACACTGCCATGTGGATCAATGTCTCTCTTGTCTGGTAAGCATGCTCCACCATCCTTTTTGATAGCAGGCATTAACAGTTTGGCAAGTAAATAAGAGGAAAAGGAATTTGAATACT
>JADBJO010007480.1:98174-112254 GCA_016801955.1 Conus betulinus | reverse complement strand
GCAACACACACACACACACTACCCACACAGATCGCGGTATACGCGTTTCTGTTTTCGGGACAGGAATTGCAAAACTTCTTTGCATTGTGTTTACGACGGTCGGAAAATGTCAAACATCACGACAACGCGATTGTCCTGAAGCCGATTCTGTGTCACTGCCGATTGTCCTGAAGCCGATTGTGTGTCACTGCCGATTGTCCTGAAGCCGATTCTTTTTCACTGACAATTGTCCTGAAGCCGATTGTGTGTCACTGCCGATTGTCCTGAAGCCGATTCTGTTTCACTGACGATTGTCCTGAAGCCGGTTGTGTGTCACTGCCGATTGTCCTGAAGCCGATTCTGTGTCACTGATGATTGTCCTGATGCCGATTGTGTGTCACTGCCGATTGTCCTGAAGCCGATTCTGTGTCGCTGACGATTGTCCTGAAGTCGATTGTGTGTCACTGCCGATTGTCCTGAAGCCGATTCTGTGTCACTGCCGATTGTCCTGAAGCCGATTCTGTTTCACTGACGTTTGTCCTGAAGCCGATTCTGTTTCACTGACGATTGTCCTGACGCCCGTTATGGGCTGTTATAGCCGTTAGTAACGGCTATAACAGTTAAAATAACACATCGGGCATCATCCGTGGCACATAATGAACACCTACCTACAAAGATTAACTCAGATATTCAAGTAACGGCCATAACGGTAAAAAAGAAAAAAAAAAAAAAAAACATCGAGCATCATCCATGACCTATAATAAACATACCTACAAATTTTTCAGAAAAATCGGCACAGTAGTTTTGTCTGGAGCGAGTGGAACACATTTGATTGACCACGGACGGACACACCACACACACACACACACACACACACACACACACACACCACACACACACACACACACACACAGAGAGAGAGAGAGAGGAGAGAGAGATAGAGAGAGAGAGAGAGGAGAGAGAGAGAGAGCATTTCTTCGTTCCCATTGTAAAGTACTCCCTGTAATCTATAGAACTGGGGGTACAAAAACTAAGCAAACCAGAAAACACACACACACACACACACACACACACACACACACACACACACACACACACACGCACACACACACACACACACACACACACACACACACACACTCACCGCTCGCGCGCGCGCGCGCGCACGCACGCACACACACACGCACAGATAAGTGGGGTCTGAACCACAGGGCTCCCGGGTGGTCCACATTTCTTTCCATCTTGCTCAGGCAGATGCGCAATACGTCAAGGTGAGAGTGAGAGCATTCTGCAGCTGGTGTTTAGCAGAGGGAAAAAAAAACAACTCCAGTATACGATCATTATACGGTTTTCTACGTTTTATTTTCCTCTCTCTCTCTCTCTCTCTCTCTCTCTCTCTCTCTCTCTCTCTCTCTCTCTCTCTCTCTCTCTCTCAAATACTTTTTTTTTTGTTAATGCATTAACGCATTTGATTCAGATCTTGTTTCAAAGGGCGTTTCACGGTCTACAGGAAGCTACATTTTCTTGTGAAAAGTAGAAAATACAAAACTTATCCTTGGAATTTATTAGTTTATTGTAATTTAGTCCCTTGTGGATTCATTCCCAAGAACTGGCCCTCAGCACTTGTGTCTTAAGAGGATTATCTTTTTATATTTTCTACTTTTCACAAGAAAATGTAGCTTGTTTTGCTTCTTTATGATTTTCTTTTGCTTCTTAGGTGACACCTTTGGTTGGTTTTTTGAAAACTAACAAACATACTACGGTATTGCACACCAGCCTTTTTCTGGGATAGCATTCTTCTTAAAACCGAAAAGGCACAGGAGTCAAATTATCACTTTTCCGCGGTCACTGAGGAAAAATAATCAGGTTTCGAAATACCAGTATATGACCAGGAGTTATATGATAGTGAGCTTTCTCCCCTTTGGAGATGTCTCCTCCTTTGGAGACAATAAGCTCGCTGAAGGTTCATTTTGAGAAGCATTTTTTATTCCCCATTCCCCATTCACCCACTCAAGCACATAGCGTTAGTTAGGCAGAATGTTCTACCACTACAGATATGAATGTTTATCACCCCCCCAATTTCTACTACAATCTTAGACATAAGAGCAAGCTTTGTTTATAATTCTATATATATATATATATATATATATATATATATATCCCATGTATTATATTATCCCTTTCTGGCAGATACAATAATACAGTAATCATCCTGCCCCCTCCCCCCCTCTCCTCACTCCAGCCAGTCCATCCTAAACTACCCTACTTCTCCGTCTCCATCCCTACCTCCCCACCTCGGTGTGTGTGTGTGTGCGAGGGGGGGGGGGGGGGGGGGTGCTGCATATGTGTGCGTGCATGTGTGTGTTGTGCGTGCATGCATGCAGGTGTGTGTGTGGGGATAGAAGATGGATTGTGATGTAAATAAATGGTGAGTGTTGATGTGTTTAACTTTAAGCTTATTAATTTTGTTTTTGTTTTATTTTATTTTATACTGTATTATGATGTGATATTGCAATGTGTCACCACAAAATTATTTTCCTTCATGGACAAAAAAAACAACTTGTGATATATGTATATATGTTGTGTGTACAACTAACTATATGAGACAGAGAGAGACACAGAGAGAGTATGAGACACAGAGACAGAGAGAGACACAGAGAGAGAGAGTTGCAGTAAAAAGGCAAACAAGCAATGTAAACAAATATAATCCATATATTTCGAGTGGCTGCTTTTTATCAAGGACGACAGATTGTAATCACGTCAAAAGTGGAGTGACATCATTAGGTCGATGCTAAAAAAAATTAAAAAAAAAAAAAAAAAAAAAACTTGTGTCATGACAGTAATGTTATCACCAAATGATGCAAAGTGTAACACACCATCCTGTTGTTATTATTTTGTCACTCCCCACCCCCCCCAGTATGCTTACAGCGGCGCCCCCCCCCCCCCCCACCCCCCCCAACCCCCGCCCGGTTCCCCTTCCTCTCCTCTCTCTCTCTCTCTCTCTCTCTCTCTCTCTCTCTCTCTCTCTCAGGTTTTTCATTTTGTTAGTTGTACCAGAGATATGTGCGTGTGTGTGTCGTGCGCGCGCGCGCGCGCGCGGCGGGCAGGTGGGCGTGCGTGCGTGCGTGCGTGCGTGCGCGCGCGCGCGCGCGCGTTTGTGTGTGTGTGTGTGTTTGTATGTGTGTGTGTCCTTCTGAACAATACGATTGAAGGCTATAATAATATAGCATCGATTTGTGTTATATCAATCAATTCGAAAGATGCAGAAACCTTCTAATGCTTGGTTATTGTTCCCAACATGTTCTGCAAGGAAAAGACAGATTCCGTTTTTTATAGCCATCTTGTAACAGTGTTGAAAGAGAGAGAGAGAGAGAGAGAGAGAGAGAGAGAGAGAGAGAGAGATCATTTGATCGGAATGGGGTGGGATTTTCGGAAATCCTGGGCGACTCGATTTGCACACTTCAGGGAGAAAAGAAAGAAAGAAAGATTTATAGATAGACAGATAGGTAAAACAAGAACAAAAACAAAACAAGACAGACAGCAGACAGACAGACAGGCAGGCAGGCAAAAGAGACAAAATGGTAAGCATGTGGAGCGAGGCCACGTTCCCGATTTTATCCATCCGTTTGCCGTGTTGCACGTGCAACTCTGTCGGTTCGGTGGTAGTGACGTCACATCACATAGCAGCTCTGTCGGTTCGGTGGTAGTGACGTCACATCACATAGCAGCTCTGTCGATTCGGTGGTAGTGACGTCACGTCACATAGCAGCTCTGTCGGTTCGGTGGTAGTGACGTCATCACATAGCAGCTCTGTCGGTTCGGTGGTAGTGACGTCACATCACATAGCAGCTCTGTCGGTTCGGTGGTAGTGACGTCACATCACATAGCAGCTCTGTCGGTTCGTTGGTAGTGACGTCACAACACATAGCAGCTCTGTCGGTTCGTTGGTAGTGACGTCACATCACATAACAGCTCTGTCGGTCCTGTGGTAGTGACGTCACATCACATAGCAGCTCTGTCGGTTCGGTGGTAGTGACGTCATATCACATAGTAGCATGGCCCTATCCACTGACCTTCGCTCTGTGACTTGAAGACTTGGATTTTATGCCACATGTGCAATCAGACTGATTTGGTACTGCAGAGACTGCCTTTTGTGTATTCATTTTGTTTTTTTGTTTGCTTTTGTTTTTGTTTTTTTTTGTTTGGCACATAGAAAGCTAGCTAGCTCCGACCTCCCCCACCCTCCAACCGTATATCATAGTCCTGTTTCTTACCGGGTAACCCTTGTTCTCTTTTATTTCCAAAGGACCCTAACACGCATTTTGGGGAGAGAGAGAGAGAGAGAGAGAGAGAGAGAGAGAGAGAGAGAGAGAGAGAGAGAGGTCCAAGATCTTGAAAAGTAAACAAAGCGAAAGAAATGAGGTTATCACTGAAAATGACGTCATCCTGAAACCACAAGCTTCTTAGAAAAATACGTAGAGTGGTTTGTGGTTTGTTTATGTTATTTGGAATTTGTTTCAAGCTCCACCCCTACCCCCCCCCCCCCCCCCCACCCCCCCCCCCCCACCCCCAAAAAAAAAAAAAAAAAAAAAAAAAAAAAAAAAAAAAAAAAAAAAAAAAAGATCAGAAAGAAAAGGGTAACAACAAAGATGTGATTCTCTGTGCTCCCATCCTCCAATTCCTCTTTTCACGCCCACGTCCTCCCTCCCCACATCACAACTTTTTGCTCGATGTTATGCCGTTGTCCCAACCCTTCCTTTCCTCCCCATCCCCCCCCCCCCACCTCTATAAAGGAAATGGAAAAGAGGCAGGAAAAGAGGACATAGTAGATCCCCCCAACCCACCCCACCCACCACCCCCCCCCCCACCCATCGCCAGATTTCCTCTGCCCCTACCGTCCCTCAATAAGCGAGCAGGAAACGGTTTATCCTTCTAACCTAATGTTTAAAATGTCTCAGTCATTTCATGTTTCCAGCGTGTGCTAATGTTTCATTATTTGTCGAATAATCGCAAAGGTTCATCGTCTGTGATATCCTGTTTCACCCTTTTACCGCATCCCAATGTTTCCTACCTGCAACGCATCTAAACATTTCATTTCTCAAACGCAGCCCAGTATCATATTTCCCCCATCCGAATGTTTCCCTCTCACGTATCCTAATGTTTCAGTTCTCTGTGTATATTTTGTGTCATTGCTGTAATGTTTGCCAGCGTTTCTCTTCTGTAACGATCTTAACGTTCTGTTTTTCTTACTATCCAAATGTCTCATTTTTTTCTCAAATACTCTGTTTCAGTTCTCTAGCATATACCCTTATTCTTTTACTATAATGTGCCCAGTATATTTATTCCTTCGGCCTATCCGACTGTTGCATGTCTCTCTAACGTATTCTAATCTGCCACTACGACTGAGGCCATGCGCAGTAATCCATTTCCGGTCACAGACTGCTTCTAGTTCTACGCTTAGCGTCCCACTTCCTCACATCACCAGGTGTGATGACGTAATCGCCCCTTCCAACCTCCTCCCGTTCCCCCACTGCCTTCCCCACTCTCTTCACCCTCTCACTTCTCTCCACGCTTACTGTCACAGGCTTCCTGTGGTTGTCTACGGGGCTGAGGTATTATCGAATAGTGGACGGTGTAGCGCGGTCTGCGATCAGTTTTAGTCTTTCTGTGTCTCTTCATTACCTTCCTAATCAACCCAGTCCCAGTTTCTGTTCCCATCCCTCCCACCCCTTCCCGCCAGACCCCCACCCCATCCCTGACTCTCCATCCCTACCTACCCCCCCCCCCCCCCCCATCCCCCCCAATCCCATCCCCAAAATATCGCGTGGCAGAGGAAATGATGGGGGAGAGAGGAGGCACACATTTTCACCAACGACCGACCGATTCTGTCGTTGACAATAATTATTGTCGGCGAAGTCGAGGGCGTGGAGACTGATTCAGCTCCCCCCTGAGGGCAAAGTGCCAGAATGAATGAGTGTCATAACCCCTAGATTCCTCCCTTCTCTCCTCCCTCCCTTCCCCCGCTGCCCCATCCCTCCCACCCCCCCCCCCCCCCCCCCCCCCCCCCCCCCTCCCCAGTGTTGGGCAAACACGACCGGCTTCCACTCAACCGGAAGATGTCAAAGGAAGCGGAAATGCCGCCAAGTGAGGCCCAAGGGAGAGAACTTGTTGACTGACCCCTCGTAATGCCGTTGACGTGGGCGGTTTAACAGAGTAGATGTAGGTGGAGAAATTGGGAAGGAGCGAAGGATGTGGGGGGAGGGGGGGGGGGGGGGTGGAGTCGCTGTCTCTGGTCACGTGATCGGTGAATTCTACAGTGTTGTGTCTGTCCTAGTTTTTGTCCCCGACGATTACGTTATCTACCCGCAATTGCCAGAAGCGTGCGTTTTTCTGTATTTACCAAGTCACACACGTGTAATGTAGTTTCCCATTCTGTCAGTTTGTTCGTTTCTGCACTGATTATGATGCTGACAGTAAATAATGTACTAACGTTTTCTCGAGCCTGTAGGTCAGCCATATATAATGTTCTTGCTCAATTAAACGCCATGGCCAAGCGGTTAGTGTCTGGGCTTCCCGCTAGGTTCCATTCCCAGAAGGGGCAAGCAGATGTGGGATTTTTTTTTTTCCACCCAGACCAGCTCTACCTAGAGCTGAATTTGCTCTGGGTTCAGTCGGCAACACTGGGACCTCACAGTCGAGTTTCAGTCATTTCATGGATGCGTCTCCGAGAGTGCTGCTCAAATTCCATGACCAGCACTGCAGGTGCCTGTATCTGTCAGGCCTGATCGACGCAGGGATATACCAGTGAAGTCAGCGTAGAGTACAGTTCTGTCACGTAGTCATGTAACCAGAACGGAAATTTGTTGCATGATCCTCATCATCCTTCATGTTCATTAATCAGAATTTTCAAAAGTGACACATTCTGCGGCCCTTCATGCCCTGCTGTCATGGGGACGACAGTTTTGATTTCCTCTCTACGGTCTATGCCCTACGGGAGGTTCTGTCGTGATCAACGGTACCGGCAAATTCATGAGAACTGTCGTTAGACGGACGTGGTAGCAACCCCCAGAACGGGGAGCTCACTCACGCTGGCTCACTACTAAGCAATTATTGTCGAAAGCAGGAGTCTAAGTAGGCAGTGTCCTGTGTGTGTTGGCTCAGAACGGGGCAACGCTAAACTCCACCGAATTGTCTCGGCAGCAGTGCAGTGTCTCCTCAGGCGGGCTGCCTCATGGCGACTTGACACTGATTGTTTTTAGTGTATTGTTGGTGCTGAAACTGTGTCGGGAAGCCCGCACGAGCGGTGTGGGTGCAGTGCCACTGGAGCTGCACAGAAGATGAGACAGAGGGGAAACAAAAGAATCTTGCTAGTCGATGCGTAAATTCTGTTAGGCGCAATCGTGAACAAGATGAAAGGGTAAAAGTAATTTTCCACTTTAGACGGCTTCTGCTCAGAGCTGAGTGAATTACATGCTCCACTGGGAAGACTGAAGCCACACAGTCGACTTGCAGCCGGTTAACGGAGTGTCGTCTCTGAAAACCTTGCTGAAGCTTTCTGACCAACGTCGCAAGTTCCGGTAAATAATATGGTTGTATATATTTGTTCATTTTCAGGCAAAGAAGACCTAGCCTTCAAAATTTTCTAGCGACTGTCCAGCAGCTTCGGTAGCTATTGTTAAATATTTCTTGCCCTTCTTTGACTGTCAAAAATGTCCACACAATTCTTCAGAGAATACCATTTCGAATTAAGGTTCTTTGAAAGCATCACTTATCATTGTCCCACTTTTTTTTTTTTTTTTTTTTTGTTGGGGGGGAGGTGTGGTGTGTCTAAAAATGTGTTTTGCATCTTCTGATTAAAAAGCACGCTACAGGGTTGTGCACATCTGATTACGATACATGAAATAGTTCAACATAGAGATCGCACACTACAGAGCGTTATATTTTGTGACAGTGTGAATGATCAACGAACATGAATTTCTGTTCAAAACAATGACGTTCTCATCCCATCCAAACCCGTCATTACATATGCTTGATTTGTGACTACCCTTTACAAGGTGCATAATCATCATCGGGAATAGTTTCCGGCCAGACGGTTACATCATCACCGCGTGAATCGTTATGAGAGAAAACCAGCAGCGCATGTGTGTGTGTCTACATTGAAAAAATCTCCCTAACAAGACGTGGCCATGATCGAAATACTCACTCAGCACCTCTCCTCCCTTCCATCGTTGACGCGAGTGCTTTGGCGAAAATGGCGGAAACGACTGTGCGATTCACAGCAATGTCGTGTACTTAGTGTAAGGTAGGTACAGTGATGCTGTTCCAACTCATCAATTGAAGCAGTGTGTTTCAGAGAGATGCCAGTTGATGGCAACTGTCGGTATTCCAGTTCATGCCTTCATTTGCCTTGCATGGACGAGTATTACCAAACACGTAACGTCTCATGTGATGTGTGTGTGTGAGAGAGAGAGAGAGAGAGAGAGAGAGAGTGTGTGTGTGTGTGTGTGTGTGTGTGTGTGTGTGTGTGTGTGTGCGTGCGTGCGTGCGTGCGTGTGTGTGTGTGTGTGTTCAAAAATCGATGAAAAGTGTTCAGGAAAGATGTCATTTTGACATTTCTTTCCTTCTCTTTCCAAAGTGAAATGACATCTCAGACAGTCTACAAGAATGCCAGTCCCACATCGTCTGTCGTTTGTCGGAAAAACATTGATATATGTGGTCGGAAACAACTGTTCTTGAGTAACGGTTTTCGTTTTTCTTTTGTGTGTGTGTGTGTGTGTGTGGGGGGGGGGGGGGGGGGGGGGGGTTTTGTTTGTTTTGTTTTGTTTTGTTTGTTTTTTTTTTTTTTTTATTTTTGTTTACTTTCTTCGTTTGTTTTTCACCAAAGTTAACACATGCTTCCTTTCAATCTTCGCCCACACAAACACGGCTAGAGAATAAAAAAAAAAAAGTTTTCGTGTAAGAATTCTTCGTACAGTATACTTTTCTACTTTTAAGAAAACCTTTTTTTTTTTTTTTTTTTTTACTTGTGGTCATTAACAGAATACATGCAGAAATAGAAAGAGCGCTAACAAGTAATGAAGGCTTATGAGGGCTGATCGTGTATCAAGATAAAAAAAAGACGTTATCCTATACCAAGGGGATAAAACAAAAAGGAAAGGGGGGGGGGGGGGGGGGGGGGATGGGGGAAAGGGGGCGCGCGGGGGGGGGGGGGGGGGGGGGGAGGGAGTGGAGGGGGCTTTCTTGCGAAATGATTTTGTCCATGACATTCACATATGTCGAAGCAGAGCTGTTTTAGTCCAAAAGCTTAGAACTTGTAAAATGAGCCTGACCTGTCTCATTCCTGTTCTTACTGGCGTCCATGTAGTAGTAGTGGTAGCAGCAGCAGCAGCAGCAGCAACAGCAGCAGCAGCAACAGCAGCAGTAGTAGTAGTTGGTGGTGGTGCTGTTGTCATTCCTATTGTTGTTGTTGTTGTTGTTTGTTGTTGTTGTTGTTGTTACTGTTGTTGTCCGTCGGCAAGATTATGCACAAAATCTGTTGAGTTAATTTTTAAAGCAGACTTGTTAAAGAAGATGGACAATACTTTAGGGACTAACTCGTTCAAGAGGGGCGCTACTGTCATAGATTTATAGGTGTGTCCAGGTGTTCAACAGCCTCTGGTGACTCCATGCATGAAGATTCACGTTTTCTGTCCGCTCTTGCGATTACCTCCCCCCCTGGCAGCAAAAAAAAAAAACGATTTTTTTTTTCACTCGTGACCTTTTTCTGTCTTGCTTGCTTTCTTTCATTCTTATTTTTCTAAAGCAGTCTTGTCTCTGTGTCACCCAGTCAGCGCTACCCCCACGCGCAGCTCATCCTGGCTCCTAGTTCCCGGCTTGCCCCCCCCCCCCCCCCCCCCCCCCCCTCCCCCCCAGCAATGTACATCGAGTGCAATGTACGTGTCAGTGTCGCGCCATGAGGCAACCAACCAGAGAAGACACTGCACTACTGCTGAATTACTTTGGTGGTGTTCAGTGGCGCCTGCGCTGGTCCAATATACGAGGGACAGCACCTACAAAGCCCCCTGCCGGCCACAGGGATCGCCCTCCGGAGGGCGCCACCACGTCCGTCCGACGAGAGTCGCCATGAACTCACCAAGACATGTATGTGGAGAGCAAATCCAAACTGAGGTCAACATGGGAGCAGGATAGGAAAGGCCGCAGACTTGTTTATTTTTTGTTGTTGTTGTTGATTACCGATTGATGACGATGATGGCGATGGTGATGATGATGATGATGATGATGATGATGATGATGATAATGACATGGATTCACTGGAGTTCTATTCCAATCTTCGTGGCAGGGGCTGCACTCTACGCTTAGTTTCATAATGTATACCGGCGTCAACCAGGCCCGAGAGAAACAGACACCTGCCGTGGTGGTTGAAGAATTTCAACAATCACTCCTACAGACGCATTCATGAAGTGGGTGAACTCCTCTTTGTAGCCTCATAGGCCCCAGCTGAACCCCGTGGCAAGCTCATCTCTGCACAGGAACCGGTCATGCGCATAACAATCACACAAATAAAGAGCTCTAAGGGGAATCGAACCCCACAACCCCCCATCCACGAATACGCGACGTTAGCCAGTACATCACAGCGATTGGTGTTTTCACTTCACAGATGTTTCAAAGGGAAACAATCATAGATCTGCTCGACCTTAGTGCACCTCCTCGTATTATGAATATAAACAGTTTTAGCTTCCTTCAACACGCAGCTGTGCGGTGGATTTGGTTTCAGAGTAGGCACGGCCTCGTCGACCACACAGGGCGCTTTTATCGCTCTCACCACGTTGAAAACTATGAAGTGCATTCATGGAACACGCGCACGTACGGAAAAACACGGACACACAGACACACACAGACACGCAGACGCGCGCACGCGCGCGCATACACACACACACACACACACACACACACACACACACACACACACACACACACACCACACACACCTGCTCCGAGCCTTTCTTCCATTGTCAAAGTCACTTAACATTCTCAAAATTCTCCCGCGTCTCGCTGGAGCTCGAGGCAGTCCTGTCCTTTCTGATTTTCAAGTCGGCGCTGGGGAAGAAAAAAACAAACCAACAAACAAACAAACAAACAAACAAAAAAACCATCTGTTCTATAGCGAGTTGCAGAACACCACCTTAAAAGGTTCTATTGCTTCCTGTCAGTAACACGGAAGCTTTGGTCGATTATGAGTGCGCTGTGCGCTTGTGTAATGTTGTGTGCGTGCGCATGTGCGTGCATGCATGAGACAGACAGACAGACAGACACAGGATGAGACAGAGGGGGGAGGGAGGGAGGGAGGGGGGGGGAGGAGAGAAGATAAAGGGAGCGTGGGCAAGGAGAAGGAGAGGGTGCAGACAGTGAGAGAGAGAGAGAGAGAGAGAGAGAGAGAGAGAGGCAGACACACAGACAGCGTGTGTGCGTATGAGAGCGTTATGTGTACACTGCATGAATGCATGAGCGTGTGTGTGTGTGTGTGTGTGTGTGTGTGTGTGTGTGTTTGAACCCTTAACGTTGTAGAACGTTGAAGGCATCCAGTAGCCTACTACAGAATTTGTCGACATCATCAGCAGCAGCAGCAGCAGCATCCTTCTTCTTTCTTCTTCTCATTATTATTATGATTATTATTATCATCATCATCATCATCATCATTATTATTATTATTATTATCAGCAGCAGCAGCAGCAGCAACAGCAGCAGCACATTTTTTTTTAACTGTTGTTCATCAGGTCATGAAACATCTTCATTCTAACAGCCTCCATCTTCACACTAACACAACCTTTTACTTCATACTACCAATCGCCATCTTCATCCTAACAACCTCGTGTTTCCTCTTCAAACTGGTTACCGCTCCGGCCATGGCATTGAAACTCTTCTTCATGGAAACTGCAACGACTTAACGACTGCCCTTGACGACAACGTTAACATATCACGGCTTTCTCTGCGAGATTTCTCTGCAGCTTTTGATACCATCGATCTTTCTATTCTTCTCTCCGGTTTTCATGACTGGGCTGTTCTCTCTCTGGTGTAGTCTTTGACTGGTTTCATCCTGCTTCACCGATCACTATCAAGTTGTTGTACTGTCAAGAGTTCCGCTTTCAACCTAATTCCGTTGTTGTGCGATGTGTGCCCCAGGGATGAGGTTCGAGACCTGGCCTTTTCATGTCGTATCCTGTCTCCTACGTTAGTAAACCAGCATTTATTTTTCCACCATAGCTTCTCTGATGGCAGTCAACTCCATGCTTCTGGACCCTTCGCCGATATTCAGGCAAGAACTGAAAACCCAACGTCCTGAGCTTTGGACCTCGAAAATTGGATGGCGGATAAAACTTTGAAAGAAAGACACAACTGAAACGGTGTCATCTTCCCTCCAAAGCACTTTCTGTCAGTCCGCTTCACTGACTGTCAATGATTCCATTTTTCTGCTCGCAAACTGGTGTAACACTTGTCCAGACTCTTTGTGTTTAATCTCATATCGCTTGTGGTCTCTGTAATTTGTTTTCTTAAATTCAGGCGCTTTCTCATTTTCGCGGATGCCACCACAACTCTTATCTACGAGTTTTCTAATACGTCTTCTTTTATTATTAAAAGTATTTGACGTTATTGATCACAAATGTTTACTAAGAAAACTGGCTATCTATAAATTTTCCTCTCACGTCCTTTCTTTGGTAAAATCGTTTCTCTTCAGTCGTCAACAATTAGTTTTCCCATGTAACGAGCAGTCCAGATGCTTACCACAGATATTTGGTGTGCACAAGGATCCGTACTTGGTCCTCCTCTCTTTTTATCATATGTGAATGATCTGCCTTTACATATCAAAGGTTCATGCGATCGATCTCTTTGCCGAAGATACATCTATCCACTCTAAGCACTCTGACCTAAATCAACTATTCATTAAATTACAAGAGAATATTGATCAGTACGTGACCTGGACCAAGCTAAATCACGTGTCCTTAAACGAACAGACAATGAAACGTATGGTTATATAACTTCGCGACAGAAAAGACCAAATTTAACCGGCTATGCCCTCCATATCCATCGGTGACAAGCACCTTGAAGAAGTGAGCTCTCATAGGAGAGTCACTTTAGACAATAATCTCACTTGGTCACCCCATATTAATTGTATAAGCAAACATGTATCACAAAAATGAAAACAAAAATTCCAGTTCTCAAAAATCAAAAACTATTTGAATATGAACCCCCGAAAGCAGTTTTATCACACGTACATTCAATCATGCATTGATTTTACGTGAACTCTTTTCTTTTATTCTTCTAGCGTTTATTCGTCGAAACGTTTAGTTCGTGCTCTTAAGCTAGATCTTTCAACTATTCTCAACATTAGCATTACAGAACTAAGTACAGCTAGACAGTCTTCCCCTGTCATACAGACTTCAGCACAATAAAGCAAAACTGATATACAGAATAATGAATGGTTATGCACCTTCGACTCTAGCCGCAAGATTTCCTCTCAACCAATCAAGATACGCCAATGATATACTTATCTGTAAATCTAGAATTGACCTGTTCAAAACCAGTCTTTGCCACACAGGTGGATCACTTGGAAACTGTCTACCAATAGACATTAAACAAAAAGGTTAGCATTGCTTCTTTTAAGGCAGCGTACAAAAATGACTATTTCAAACAGTGTAACTAAACGCATTGACAAATTCAATGCATTTTGATTATTTTGAAAGAACGCTGTTCCCTGTGCATGAGTGTACAAACTTATTGATGTACTTATATATATATATATATATATATATATATATATATATATATATATATGTGTGTGTGTGTGTGTGTGTGTGTGTGTGTGTGTGTGTGTGTGTGTGTGTGTTTTGCGATGGCCCGCGAATTTGTGATTGATGTATGTGTGCTAGCATTTTTCACTTTCCGTTTCTTTTCGTCTTCTTTCTTCTTCTTCTTCTTTTTTCTTTGTTTATATTTCTTTATTTTTATTTTTTCTTTATTTATCTATTTTTTTTTTTTCTTTTGTCAGTAGACAAATTCCCCCATCCCCATCCCTGCTATCATTTGTGCGTGCGCGCGTGCGCAC
>JADBJO010007480.1:73174-83174 GCA_016801955.1 Conus betulinus | reverse complement strand
GAGGATAGCATCTCTATCATCTCTCTCTCTCGATCTCTATCTCTCTCTACTCAAACCACACACAACACACACACACACACACACACACACCCACACATCACACACACACACATACACACACATCTCTCACACACACACACACACACACACACTACACACCACACAACACACACACACACACACACACAACACACAATCACACAACACACATGCACGCGCGCATATCTCTCTCCTCTATCTCTTCTATCTTCTCTCCTCTCTCTCTCTCTCTCTCTCTCTCTCTCTTCTCTCATGTACACGCAGACGCACACACCACATACACACACACAGACACATACACGCGTGTGTGTGCCTGCATGCACACAACACCAACACACACACACACACACACACACACACACCACACGCACACGCACGCACACACACACACACACACACACACACCCCACACACACACACCCACACACACAGAGAGAGAGTCGCGAGCGTGGTCGCAGGCACGCATGCGCATACGCATACACTCATACGTGTGCATGAACGTGGGTGCGCGCGCCTGCACGTTTTATTTGAGAAATGTTGTCTTCCTAAGCCTTGTCTCCGGCGTATTTGACGTTAAACCTGAAATGAATGAACCAAGTTCCCGGTCAGCGTCAGTCCCAGCTGAGAACCAAACAAACATCACAACGTTGAACACTAACAGGCGATGCAAACAGAGAGAGAGAGAGAGAGAGAGAGAGAGAGAGAGAGAGAGGAGAGAGAGTACCCATATTCATTCACACACACGCGCGCGCGCGCGCGCGCGCGCGCGCGCTTGCGCAAGGCTCGTAACTTGTTTTAGCCGTTCCTCAAATGTTTTGTTAAACAAATAACCAGGAACAATATTGTTTGCGATTGTTTGCTGCTTCAGTGTAGGACAGACCCGATCTTGTGAGGTATTTTTTTGGGGACGGAGATAATTCAGTTGCTAGTGTAGCACTCCGTGAAGAGCAATGATCATAACTGGTGAAAGGCGGGCGTGAATTTGTTTGGAATCAGATGGAATTCATGTTGCCTTTCGTTGAGTTTTTAAGGGGGGGGGGGGGGGGGGGGGGGGGGGGGGGGGGGAGGGGGGGGGGGGGGGGGGGGTCGTCTTTTAGGTGGAAAGAAAGGTTCGGGACAAATCAGGGACAGAAAACTATGAAGAGAGAGAGAGAGAGAGAGAGAGAGAGAGAGAGAGAGAGAGAGAGAGAGAGAGAGAGAGACGACAGACAGACAGACAGAGACAGACAGACAGAGAGACAGAGAGAGAGAGAGAGAGAGAGAGAGACAGAGACAGAGACAGAGACAGAGAGAGAGAGAGAGAGTCGATTCCTAATTTTGCAACGGTATATAGTATTTGGTTTAATTACCTATTTGTTTTCATATTTACAGATTCTATTCTCCTAAACTCGTACTAGCTGATACAACACACGCATCAAAACAAGGGTACGTGTGTACACAGACACCCTATTCAAACAACAACAGAAACAACAACGCGCAACAAAAAAGAAAGAAATGAAAAAAAAAAAAAAAAAAAAAAAAAACGCTGATTTTAAAGTGCGGTAAGCAAATTAAAAACAAAACAAGGAAAAAAAAAAAAAAAAATATATATAAATATATATAGATATAGATGTGGACGCAGTTTTAAAATTGGGTTTCGAGGATGAAAATAATGAACAGACACGACTTTAAAACAAGAAGAAGAAGAATATTACATGGCACAGATGTAATTTTATCTATTGTAACAGATCTACTTGCAAAGTGAAACGACTGCAGGCGGAAATCTAAACAAATCTTAAATAAATGTCGGCGAACCGCCCAGAGAAACGTGGACAAACGAGTCACAAGACAACACACAACGCGTTTCGACCTCTTAGGTCTTCTTCAGGTGAAACAAATGTAACAGAATAAAATGAGAGAAAAAAATAGATTCTCTGTCTCTGTCTGTCTGTCTGTCTCTCTCTCTCTCTCTCTCTCTCTCTCTCTCTCTCTCTCTCTCTCTCTCTCTGTGTCTCTCTCACTCTCTCTCTCTCTCTCTCTCTCTCTCTCTCTCTCTCTCTCTCTCTCTCTCTAGATGTTACAGACATAGCAGTCCAAAGATTGGGTTCAGTAGCTTTGCTTCATACTCAAGTAGAGTGTCATATTTGTTTTAATGTGGCAGACATCATACATATCCTATTCGAATTAAAAGTCATAAACGGTGACAAAACCAGGCAGCTCAAAAGATTATTCTTGAAAGAGGAGAGCGTAGCCGCTGGTATGACATTTACAGGAGAGAGAGTTTCAGAGAAATGCCCTTAATGACAAAAAATTTTTTTGAAGATATATCAGTTCTAGGTTTTGATAACAGTAACCGCTGGTTCGACCTAGAATCCTTCAGGAGTGATTTCGTGAACAGTGGAGACAATGTGACGAAAGTTTTGTGTTCAGAGTCATATACATCAGTATGCCTTTGTTAAATCAGAGATTTTCCGAAAGATGTATGAATTGTCGATGAGTGTGGATCAAGTAAAACGAGTTTGACTGCTCTCCATATAGGGGTTTTATTCTTTTTCACATATACACTAGCACATTCACCCCATACTGTGTAAGCATGATCAGTTGATCTTATGTGGGTATTGCAAAATACTCTGTGGGGAACAAGTATCGATGAAGTGTGTTGATTTCAATGGGATGAATTTTTCAAAAGTTTTTTGAGATAATTTTGTACGCATAATTAATACGGCCTTCCCACTGCTGCTGATTGTCTACAACTTGTCCTAATCTTCTATGTGCCCTGTCTTCCTTGATTTGATGCCGTCTCATAGAAAAGCTTTGTCGAATTGATCTATTTAATCATACACACTGTTCTGGTTGGATTCAAGGGCATTAATTATTTTCACATCAGCTTGCTATATCCGTGAGACTTTTCTGTAAGCGATATGATATTGTTGATGTCCTTGTCAGGGAAATTAAGAATACCATTATCGCAAAACAATATACACAGTACTGTGCCATTTGAAATGTGTGATGGTAGGTCTTTAATACATAGATAAAAGAGCAAGGGGCATAAAAGGGAACCTTGTGGCACTTCTTTCTTAATTACATTTTCGTCAGAATAGAATCAATTCAGTAAAAATTTATCGGTAACTGTCTACAAGACACGTCTCAAAGAAAGCTGTTGTTTGTGAACTTCTGAAACACACATTAAATATTTTCTCTAACAGTATATAATAGTCAACCAGGTCAAAAGCTTTTTTAAGGTCAGGTAATGTTACGCCTGTTAACTGAGATTTGTTCACAACAGACACCTACGCGTCCAGGAAATGTGTTAATCTGTATGACAGAAATGTGTTAAATTTGTATGACAGAAAGTGTTAAATCTGTATGACAGATTGGCAATTAGTAGGCTGTAAAGGGTGGAGGGAGCTGCGTTTTTTGCCCATGCGACTTGGAAAATTCTGCGTACACGTTTTCGCTAGGTTTGGATAACATCGATAGAAGGGACATAGGCCTATAGTTATTAATTGCTATGAGATCATTTGCATAAGGAATACATACCATCTTTGCTTTCTTTGATGCCATTGGCAACGCATTTGTCTGTATATAACAAACGTAAACATACGTTAGACTCTCTGTAACCTAGACGAGCATCAGTATTCTGGAACTGATTTTGTCTGGCCCCAAAGTTCTTTTTTGCATTGAGTTTGTTTCCATGTTCGCGTAAACTTTGGGAGGAATACTGAATAGCTGGACTCCATTTATCTTCTGTTACACAAACGTTAGAAGGGGCTCTGAGCAGTGTCTTTCATCCCTCTTGTCTGGACAGGGGACCGCTGTACCAGACAGCTGAGAGAAAAACGGTTATTGATGCTATCTGCAGTGACAGTTTGAGGTACACTGGAGAAATGTTTGTTGGAACTTCTAGTTCGAGTGTCGATGGCTCGCCATGCGATGTATCTCTTGTTGTTTTCAACAAGCCTAGCAAACAGTAACATTTTGTTGAAAGATTTTTTGTTTCAAACTTATATTACAGTGTGGTCTGGGTTGCTTGAAAGGGTCTCTCTTGTTTCAATCAGTCTTCTCAACATGATTTGTTTCATCGATCTCTTTTGTACACCAAGATGGTGTAACGGAGTGTTTCTCCTTCTCCCTCTTTTGACGCATGGGTGGATATTTGTCTAGAATCGAAAGGCAATGTAAGGAACGCTTGTATGAGATATTGAATAGAACGCAAGAATGGTGAGGTTCATGAGAACGGCAGTCTGGCTGAAGTGTCGGTAAGATGTATGCAATAAGCTTGTGTGCCTCTTCTTTTATTTAGATTTAGGTATTATTGATTTTGGTGTACAAAACCTGACATAACCATCACTGATTGCAAGCTTTGCAATATCAACATCTGCACATCCTCTCTCTAACCCTGTCCTTGCTAACCCGATTTTAAATCTCGTTCCAAAATTATCTTAAAGTTCAAATTATCTTGAAAGGTAATCTTAATGTTCATGCTGATGCAAAAGTGTTAATATTTGAGACCTTACACAATCTTCTATAAACGTCTCAACTAAACAAACAAAATCAAAGGAATAGATATGCGAGACAAAATCATGATCGTATATATTTGTAAGCAATCCACTGATGTTCCAATGTAGGAAAGCAAACGGTTTTTGATGTATTACACACAGATCATTGAACTTTCTTTCTCAACTCGGACGAGTTCGAACTATTTACATTTTCATTCAACACACCCACGGTATCACTGCCCACGTGTTCAGGTGACACAAAAACATCGTCACAGAACACGGTGCACAGTTTTCATGTGGCGTCACCAGCTCACTGCCACTGTCGTCCGTTGACAAGGTAACCAGTGTCGCCTCAGTAGACGTTCCCTCCACAGCCACGGACAAAGATCGGGGATGAAAAGGGGACCGGCTGGAGCCCTATTTCACTGGCACAAGATGGTCACCTGAGTCCAATATATACCGAATACCGTCCACTAACAGATGATCGTGGATCATGGTGGCACGTTTCCCGTCACTTCGTACCTTTTTCAGATGAGGTGTCAGATGCATACTTCTTATACATCTGTAGATTTTTACTCTTAATTCCATTTTAAATCAAAATAGGCCACAATACTTTTCTTGACTTAGTATCAAAAGCTTTCTCGAAATCAATAAATGCAACGTATGATTTTCTATTAGACGAAAACTGTTTTTCCACCATTGCCAACAATGTAAACATGTGATCAAATGTAGAATAATTTGTTTTCAACACTGCTTGGAATTCACCTGTAATATTGCTTTGATCGACCCATTAAGTTAATCTTGAGTTAATTTCAGAGCTATACATTTTGCTACTTATATCTGATAAACAAAAAAAAATCCTCTATAATTATTTGGAAATTTATATATTGCCTTTCTTAAACAATGGAATAATTACAGATTCTTTCCAGAAATCATGATATTGACCTGTGTCAAATAATGCATTGAAATATTTTACTAAGAAATCAATGACGTCATTTCCTGCATTTCCAAATATCTCTCCAAATATGCCATCTGGTCCTGCTGCTTTCTTATTTTTAAGTTTTTTGTTTGTTTGCTTTTTGTTTGTTTTTTAATTGGAAGTAATACTTCCTCTTTTGGTATGGGCCAGTTCATAAGTCAACATTATCTTCGTCATTCTCATGTCTATCAGTTCCGACCCCTTGACTGTCACCAGTTCCGTTAGTACTATCAGATGAATTATCTGAAACATCAGTAGCACCTGTAAAATAGGATTATTACTATCAATATAGTGTTTTTTCTAAAACTCCTTTAAAATGTTGAAACCATTCTTGAACAGAGATTTTTTTTGTATTAAAACTTTTTCTTACTGGAAACTCTGTTCATATTATGCCAAAATTCTTTCTGGTCATTAATGCACATGATCAGTTGCTCAAGTACAGTTTCGCTGTATTCCTTTTTCTTTCTTTGCAACAATTTCTTGTATTCCCTTCTAGCTTCGCAAAGAGCTGTGCTGTTCTCTTTCTCGATTAAATTCTCAGTTAGTGAGAATTCCGCTTCTGTTTTAGAAGATTTTCTACAAGTTCTCAAAAGTTTTCTGACATGACGCTTAGAAGTTTTACATTCTTCATCATACCATTTCTCTGATCTTTTCTGATTTGTATAAATTTTCTTTTTCATAAAAGCTGTTTGTTCTCGTATTCCTTCATTGAATAAAGTTAGTGCCTGATTTATGTCAGTATCCACTGAAATGCTGGCTTGGTTAAGTTTGTCTTTTGTTTTGTTTTTTTCCGGAACGTATGCAATCATGGAACTGCTCTGCTAAATCATCATTCCAAACTATTTTATTAATAAAGGATGGCATATTACTGCATTCATCATCACAACTTATTATATCATTATTTGCATCAAAATAAAATTCCAGTGTTTGATGGTCAGAATCAGTCATATCTGAGATTTGAAGATGGCAAGAATTCCTTATAGTAAAAAAAAAAAGAAATCTTCAGAAACTATAGTCATTCACACTACTTCCTGTTTCCGACAAGTACGTGTAGTGACCAGTATAATCACCTTACACACTCACTTCAGTTCATAGTAAACAACCTAAAAGCGACACATACATGCAAAATCATTCTTCCATACACATTCAGCACTCAGTCTTTTGAATGTCCTATGAAATCTGTTTCATTATTCTCATCACTGATTGTCAAGAGCGTGAAACTTCTCAGAAAAGGCATTAAACGCTTAGAGGCAAAGGGACGTTGTACGTAGCATACAAATAGGTAATAGACCCATTAACCAGTGTGCCTTAACCACCGCACATGGTCGAACTGTGTCAAGGAGGACGAAGTGGTCAGGTGACAGTTGGCACCTAAGGTAGTAGGGGTTCGGACCTTCCCGATAGTGACAGGGGAGGGGACGTAACCACTGGGACCTCGGTGCATCAAGTGGGCGCTACATACTCAGTCAGCCGAGGTCGCTTTGTAAACAGTAATTGAAGAGCATGAGTCTTGGGCTCGTTCAGATGGTATTGCCGTGGGGCACTGTATTGGTTCTATTGCCAGGCTGGTTGAATGCGCGTGGACGGTCGTCGCGTAGCTTTTCTCCAGGATAATTATTGTGTTAAGTGACCCCCGAAGTCGGCGGGAAATTTCAATGTCCATCTGGTGCCAAGTTATTGTTTGCTAATCAATTAGGTAGGGATGTGTGTAAATGCAGATGTGTGGAAGAATGTAGCGAATGGAGAATTCAGGGTATTTGTGAACAGGGGGGTTGAGAAGCAGCAGCATGGACAAAGGCATGGCCCGAAGGGGGATCCTTTGTTCCCATCCCTATATAAACTGAGAGAGAACAACGTGTAAGGAAGAGAAGACCCACCACGTGAGAGAGAGAGAGAGAGAGAGAGAGAGAGAGAGAGAGAGAGAGAGAGAGAGAGAGAGAGAGAGAGAGAGAGAGAAGAGAAAAGGTGGGGCAGGACTAGAGTCGAGAGAGAACGTGGTCTGCGAGATAGAAGAGACAGCAAGGTCTTAGGGTCAAAGACAAGCTGGAAGAGAAGAAAACTTAAGTTTGAAGCCCAGAGGTGGGTGAAGAGAGACAAACTGAATTTGAACCCAGAGGTGGGTGAAAGAGACGAAGAAGAAAGAGTTCTACGTCGAGATCCCAGAGACGACCACGAAGACCCAGTCCTGAAACCTGGAGCCAGTCAACCAAGGGCTTCACCATCAAGCAGTGCTGAAGAAGAAGACATGAAGAGACTTTTTCAAGAACTGTGGTGTGGTGTGAAAGCGTGGTTGAGTGTGTGAAAAACCTGGCCAGGTCAGAAGTCATTTTTTTTTAATTATAACCCGGGATTAGGAAGTATTGATCTTTTATGTGTTGAATTTCATTTTGTGTAATTGGATTCTTCATGTTTGATTATAAGTAGCATAGAAATTGTATTTCTTGTGGTCAGTCGTGTCAGGAGAGAAACAAATGCGTGACATCCCATTCCCAGAGAGAAGTGAATGTTTGGGTGGGCGCATGAGTGTGCATATGCGTGCATGAGTGCAGAGATAACCTTGGTATGTTGAGCCTGACAATTAATACATCAACTTAGTGCACTTAAGCAATACCATCACGATTTCCCCCGTCCTGGACACTGATACTGAACTTACTAAACTCATCACTGCTGAAAGGGAAAATGTCTGCTATTTTTCCATTCAGGTCTCCACACAAAATGATACAAACTTTATTATGTGATAATATGTTGTCCTCTCCATTTGATCTCCTCCCCTGCCTCGTCACGGGGAAAGCACACACCCTTCCAGTCCGTGATGATCTAGCATGAAATTCATCGACACTGCCGAAGTCCCTCATGCGGTGAACATGAGGTACGGTCAAGTGCTCGTGCGTTTCCGTATTTTCATTCCGTACCCGGTGTCTGATCAGAATTGACTGTGCTTGGATTTTCGATCAGGGAATTATATGTTTTCAGTATTGTGTGTTCTTAACTGCGCTGCCGGAGGTCGGCCCACCCCTCACCTGACTTGCTTTAACTGACCATTCCCCATCCAGTACAAATTTCTTGCCCTCGATGAGGAGATGGTCATAGATCATAGCGGCCCTATCGTTACTATCTCTGGCAGCCTTTAAGCGTGGCCCTAGACTCTTCCTGATGTCCCGGACTCTCTATGTATAGTCTTCACCTATGAATATTGAGCTGTTCTTTAACTTCTTTTTGGCTCTCAGTATTTCTTCCTTATCTCTGTAAAAAGTACGTCTGCCAATGATAGGCGAGTTACGTTTGTTACTGAGGCGATGTATCCTGTCAAATTCTACTGTTTTTGATAGGTCTGACTTATTAATTTCACATACCGTGAACAATGTTCTCACAGTCTTGTCTGGTTTCACCTTCTCTTCCAGGCAGTCCATAAAAAAAAAATCAAATCATTCTTTTTCGATCGTCCCTCAAGATCATCTACTTTCTCTTCTAAATGCACAATTCTGTCTTGCATCGCACTGTTTACTGCTTTAAGCTTGTCGTTTTGCACATGGAGATCGTCGTCTTTCATTCATCATCATGTCCATTTTCAGTCCATCAGCTGAGTCCTTGACATCTTTCACGTCGTCAGACATGTTGTCAAATTTGACGTTTAAGGTCGACAACATAGTCAAAATGTCCTTTAATACGGGGTGGTCGGCAGTAGTCTCACCCACAGTTCTTGTAGCGTGGTCAGGATCAGAAGCCGCAAAACGGTCAGTACCTGCTGGGCGCACAGCACCATCCGAGGTCAGGTGGGACTGCTTCGTGGAGCTGCTGGACTTGGGTCCGGGATTTGGCTCGACATCGCCGCATCGAAGCAAGAGGTTGCTGAAGAAGAAGAAGGAGGTGAGGACCAAACCTGCCATAACACCGGCGGCACGGCTGTGTACTTGCAACACATGAACTGTCTTGGCCAGTCTGAACCTGGCTCTCTTTGCCATAGAGTTAATGAACACCGGTATAAATCCGCCACATCGAACCCTGGACTCTTGAGCTGCCCATGGCACGATGTCACTGCCACTTATTGTCAAGGTCTGCACTGAGAGAGAGAGAGAGAGAGAGAGAGAGAGAGAGAGAGAGAGAGAGAGAGAGAGAGAGAGAGAGAGAGAGGAGATCAAGATGGAGAAGGAACGGGAAAGGGGGGGAGTGAGGGAAGGCTAGGAGCGAGAGACAATACATGCAACACACGGGTGATCGCCTACGATTCAGCTGGGATTACAGAACGCATATCCTCTGGGAGAGCGAGGACCCCCCCGAATAACCGGAAGGCCGGAAGAGGAAATGTCCTCAAAATTATCCAGCTTACAGCGCGCAGCAGGAAATCCGCCATGTTCTCTAGGACAGTGAACTGTCTATATCATTGGCCATGCCATGTCAGGGACTTTCGAAATCCCCCCCCCCACCCATCCCCTTCATTCCCTAGCATACCTTATCACCTCCACCCCCCATCCCTCCCTCCCCCCCCCCCCCCCCCCCCCCCCCT
>JADBJO010007480.1:63174-70674 GCA_016801955.1 Conus betulinus | reverse complement strand
GTATCGGCGAGTCCATGGGGGCTGTCGTTGGACGGACATGGTGGCGCCCTCCCGAGGGAGAGCTCACTCGGGCCAGCTCCGCGACTAAGCAATTATTTTTCGTCAGTAGGGGGCTTAGTAGGTGGTGTCCTCCGGTGGGTTGCCTCTTGACGACTTGGCTCCCTGTGGATTGCCGGTGCCGGGGCTGCGGCGGGGCCGACAGGGCTGTGGCTGTGGACGGGGTGTCGGAATGAGCGGCCTGGGTGCACTGCCTCTGAGGTGGCGCAGAGGGTGGGACAGCAAAAAAAGAAAAAAAAGAAAAAAAAATGTATCTTTTCATTCGTTCATTATCTATTTGTTATCTAGTGCCTTTGTGGTGAAAACTGAACACACTGTCTACAGTGGAAAAACCGGCCCATTCTGCAGGATCTGTTTCCTAATATTTTAAATTAACTTGTTGCTGTAATTAAATGTTTTTTCATTATTTCAAACTTTTTCTCGTATTCAAATGGTTTTCATTTTTTTTTTTTTTTTCACTTTATTTTTTCTGGCAGTGAGAAATAAACAGGCTGGCTGGCGCTCTTAGCACCGCGCGGCCTTTTTCTGCCATACGGCTGAAAATAGTCTGCCTACCGTGTTGTGAGTAGTTTTGTCGATGTTTGTGTCATTCCGGTATTCAGTCCTCTTTCATGATCCGGTCTGTTCAGGGTGTGATCTTCCCCAGCTATGATGGGTTTGACAATGTTGTCAAGGTCCTGCGTGTTTGCGACGGCTGCACTGTCATAATAGCTAAAAAACTAACCGAATGAAGTGAATTAGACCAACATCAAAGCGTTCTCCTCGGCCAGTTCTCACGTTTTTCATTGTCTGTCTGTCTAGATGGAAAGCAAATACTGGTTCGACAAAAAGAATTGTTTTTAAACGCGCAAGCTTTGTTTCTGTGTTATTTAACATCCATATTTTGTAATGAATTCTTCTTAGACACACATTCCTTCATTTCTCACATGTGATGATACAAACAAACGGATTTAAATCAGGTACTAAATAACATAGCATGATCGGACGAACTGTGCATTTTACAGCCAACATTAATCATTTTTATCAGCAGAAGTTGCACATATTGTATACGTTCACAAACAGAGAGAGAGAGAGAGAGAGAGAGAGAGAGAGAGGAGAGAGAGAGAGAGAGAGAGAGAGAGAGAGAGAGACAACGATCTGGCCCCATTTTCGACTGATATTCCTGAGAACACAACACGACAAAATAAATCCCCCCGCTCAAAAAAAAAAAAAAAAAGGGGGGGGGGGGGGGGGGAGAGAAAAAGAAAAAAAGAAAAAGGTAAGAAAAGAAAGGAAAAAAAAGGTATTCTTGTCACGAGAAATGAAAATGCCAAACCAAATCTTGAATTTTGTTCCGCTCATGTAAGAAAATTAAAAATAAGACAGAACAACGACACGCACTCAATTTATCAAAAGCTAAAAACCGGTTGTAATCCCTTCGTTAAAGCTCTGTATCCATGCAGAGACGGCAAACAAGAGGCCATAGGGGGATTAGATCATGGAAATGTAGTGACGGGGCAGTTGCAGGGCGGGGGGTGGGGGTGGGGAGGGGAGGAAAGCGGGGAACGGGAGGGGGGAAAGAAGGAGACGAGGAATGGGGAAATCAGGAACCTTGTGCGGGCACGTTTGCACACATCGGCACATTTTGTCCCCATAACATCTTTCTGTAGGTGTGGCACGTATTGTCACTGTGGAATATTTCAGCAATACGTTTGAATGTGAACAAAATGTGCTGCGGCATTTGTGAGTGGACAAAAGCGAAAAATAATAGATCGGGGAATAGTGAAATGGATGAAGGGGTGTAGGGGGAGCAGAGAGGTAGGGGAGGGGGGGAGGGAGTCAAACAAGCGATAGCTATTCTGAAACACACACACACACGCGCGCGCGCTCGCGCACGCGCGCGCGCGTGCACACACACACACACACACACACACGCACGCACGCACGCACGCACGCACGCACGCGCAGGCACACACACACACACACACACACACACACACACACACACACACACACACACACGATTATACCCGCTCATGCACTCTCACACGCACGCACGTAAGCTCGCTCGAGCGCGCACACACACACACACACACACACACACACACACACACACACCACGCACGCACGCACACACACGCACACACACACGCACGCACGCACGCACGCACACACATACACGCTGCTGTCATCGTGATCTATGAAAGGAACCACGACGCCCTCGTGCATTTGTGAATGTATCAATTTTATGGACAGTCATCCCTGGATTTCTCTATCGTTTTGTACTTTGTATGATATGGACCAACATCCAAATACGAGGGGCATCGTAGGGTCTTTTTATGCGAGTGTGCCAGTTTTCGTTTTTCCTTTGTTGATCTGGTCACCACCCGTTACAGTGCTTGTGACGGTTTTTCTTTTGATTTGTTTGATTTTTTTTTTTATATTTACTTAAAAACCCTGCTTTGGAAGTGGAGAGGATCCAGAAGAGCATGTGCATGTAACAAGCATGCAGTTTTGGTGTTGATAGTTAAACTATGAGAATAATCTTTCCATAGATTAGTTTAAAGATGATTGGTGAAAGTATTGAATAACGTAGAGTTTGGCGTGTTTCCTTGGAAAACACCTTCAAGTTGGTATCCTAGGGAATACACAGATGTGAGTGTCATAAAACAGTGATCTTGCTTCTTTAAAACACTTGCCTGTAATCCCATTTCTGTGAAGTTTTATTGGTAGAGCTGTATGCTAAACATCATTGGAAGCTTTCTAAAAGTCGACACCGACTGCATAATCTACGCTTTGGTCATTCAACATGTTGTCAATAATATTTTTTTTCAAAACATCAAGACCAAGGGAGAGAGAGTTTAACTGACTGACTGGCAGAGGGGCATACAGACATATAGAGTCACAAAGACAGATAGAGATAGCCAGACAGATAGTCAGACAGACATGCAGACAGACAGAGCAATATCTCAAATATGCACACAAGATGGATCTCACCCGCACGTTATGTCACATTTCTGACAAAACTGGCCAGGATGACAAAACGCGCCCTGTCTGAAGACCCACTAAGACATCCCAATGACAAAACACACCGAATCGCGAAATGTGCCGCCACAACCCTCGCATCCACAGCGACAGATTCAAGCGAGAACCACAGGCGGGGAACGTAGATCGGTTGTGATTCCTTCCTCCCAGATCCAGTCTGATCCTTCAAGAGTCGAGAAGAACCAGCTGACATTCAACAAGTTGACGAGGACGACGGTTCGAATCCCCAGATTAACATAGGAAAACCCATGTTCAGACAGGGATGGTGCTACTTCCGTAATGAAAGCTGGGGAAGAGAGAGAGGGGTGAAAGGGTGGAGGGAGAAGGGCAGTTGGGGGGGTTTGGGGTAGTGACAGGATAGTTACTGAGAGTCATAGTTCTGAGATGTAGGATTTCTTTAAATGTGTGTGTGTGCCGACAGTGTGAAAAACAAACGCGCGACACACCGCCCCTACTGACAGTTTTACCCTGGGGAAATAAATGTATTTGATTATCAACAGTATGCGTCTTCAATGACATAGCCTGTAAATCCTGTTTGATCCCTCCGTCTCCCCCCCCCCCCCTCTCTCTCTCTCTCTCTCTCTGGAGATTCATGTGATTTCATGTCACAGATTCAGTTTGGTTAAACGTTATCGAATTTTACGTCTTTGATTCTTTTCATTTGAGGCCCTGGTTCATTTGCAGTAACGTCATTCATACGTTACGTTCATGTTGCTGACCTATTCAGTTTCGTTTTGTTCGTTCGTTTGGCTTTGCCTCTTTGGTTAATTTGGTTTCGCATTTTGGGTTCTGTCGGTGTAGTCACTTTGGTTTGCATGGTCTTGTGGTTTGATTCTTTTGGTTTCGCTTTTGGGTTCGTTTAGTTTCACGTCTTGAATTCATTTGATTTTGCGAGTGAATTTTGTTTCCAGTTGGTTTGACTTATTTCTTTGATCCTTTTGTTTTCAAGTCATTGATTCGCATAGTTCCATTTGCTGCACTTTTCTGCATCTTTCTTTCATTTAGTGTGACTTTTTGTGCATCCGTTTCTCATGAAAACCGACTATCATACAATGGGATTGCCACGCGCTCAGAGACTTCCACTTAACAGGTTTGAAATAGTTCTTTCATTCGGTTTCACGATGTGTGTTTCATTTGATTTAGAATTTTGATTCGGTTGTGTTGTGTCCGTTCTGTTATATAGATTGTTGTTGCTGATGTCTCCGCGACAAAACGTGAAAGGCTCATTCAGTTGTTGTTTTTTTTTTATCAAAATGCTCATGGACAGTTGATGCATCAAAGTGTTGCAAAAAACTGATACTGTAGTGATGGGAGCTGCTGGAGCAACACTGTACATAATCCGCGGAACGTCATCTGCTGGCTCTAATGAGTAAATTGAATTGTTTATCATTCAGCAACACTACGCCTTCCGTCCACAATCACTTGAGAAGAGGAGCCGTCGTTGAAGCAAAGACAGGCTGGAACATGCCGATGTCTTCCTTCATGTTTGCTGTTGCTTTCATTCCATCCTAGGGATATATGATTCAAAACAGATCTTTATATTCTTATTCTTCTTCTTCTTCTTCTTCTTCTTCTTCTTCCTCCTCCTACACTCCTCCTCTCTCTCCCTCCTCCTCCTTCACGTCCCTTCTTCTTCTTCTTCTTCTTCTTCTTCTTCTCCACGTCCTCTCTTCTTCTTCTTCTTCTTCTTCTTCTTTCTTCTTCTTCTTCCTTTCTTCTTCTTCTTCTTCTTCCACCCCGTCAATCTTCTTCTTCTTCTTCTTCTTCTTCTTCTTCTTCTTCTTCTTCTTCTTCTTCCTCCTCCTCCCTCCCTCCTCTCTCTCTCTCTTCTTCTTCTTCTTCTTCTCTTTTCTTCTTCCTCCTCTTCTTCTTCTTCTTCTTCTTTTTCCCTCCTCCTCCTCCTCCTCCTCCTCATCCTCTTCTCCTCCTCTCTTCTTCTTCTTCTTCTTCTTCTTCTTTTTCTTTTTCCACTTCTTCGTCTCCTTCTTCTTGTCTTCCCACCCTACCCCACATCCTCCTTCTCTGTCTGTCTCTCTCTCTGTATGTCTGTCTCCCCCCTCTCTCTCTCTCTCTCTGTCTGTCTGTCTGTTTCTCTCTCTCTCTCTCTCTCTCTCTCTCTCTCTCTCTCTCTCTCTCTCTCTCTGCATTAAACACCTTCCTCTGTGTGTGCGGATTCCTAGGTGGTGTGTGTGTGTGTGTGTGTGTGTGTGTGTGTGTGTGTGTGTGTGTGTGTGTGTGTGTGTGTGTGTGTGTGAAGTCAGTCAAATCAAGTCAAGTCAAAATCATCTTTATTGAGGGGTAAAGAATACGTTTTCCAGCTATTTTACATCCTTGATCTCATTTTGTTTGGGGCACACGTTTTCATACATTTTTAACAGCACACAATTTATATCATGCAAATACGTAACTCTCATATTGAATATTAAACAATAATTAAACTATTGTTGGAACATCAAGTTCAAGCACACACACACACACACACACACACACACACACCACACACACACACACACACACACACACACACACACACAGCGAGAGAGGGGGAGAGAGAGAGAGAGAGAGGAGAGAGAGAGAGAGAGAGAGAGAGAGAGAGAGAGAGAGAGTAACCTGCAGAAAAATATCAAACAAGCTAATTACATGGACAGAAATGAATCATATGTCCCTCAATGCTAGTAAAACCAAATGCATGTATGTCACAAAACGTCAGAAACGACAGAAAACGAAATCCTCATTCGTGCCATTACATGCCCAAGAACAAAAGATTGAAGAGCTTAGATCGCAAAAAGTTTTAGGTGTTATCACTGACAACGATTTATCTTGGTCCTACCACATTGCGGATCTTGGGAAGCGTATTTCTAAGAGAATATATCAATTTTAAGAGGTAAAAAATATTCCTAAATCTTCATTCCAGAAAGATATTTTTCATGCGCACATCCTTTCTCTTATCAATTATGCATCCACGTTATGGGATAATGCCCGTGAAACTAATGTAAAACTAGTAAGTATCTGCATAAAAGGACCATTTAAATCAATTCAGCTGAAATCCAATACCTTGACAAAGAGTGACTACAAACCTTTAAACATTCTTCCCACTTAAAGACAGACTCTACTTCAACAAATGCGTGTGCATGTACAAAGTAGTAAATGGATCAGCCCCGAAGAAAATCATTGAAAGCTTTGTCACCAATAGTTAACAGACATACGCATAAACTGTCTCTTCCCAGACCTGGAAGTAACCTTTATAAATCAGAGTTACTGTATCCTGGAGGGACAGCATGGTTGGGGCCCTCCTGAAAGTCTTCCTCTTTGCTCATGACTGTCCTCCGGCCGCGCACTGACTGAAAGCATTCAGTGCGTCACAGACCGCTTTGCTGATGGCCTGTTATCGCTTATGATTACCGGTCAGTCTTGGTAAGATGGAGGCCATGTTCCAGCTTTCACCTTCTGGGAGCTAGCAGTGCCCCACCACGAGCTGTCGTCACCAACAGCGCAGAGAACAAAACTGTGGACAAGTTCTGCTATTTCGTCTTTCCCTTTTATAAATGTTTCCACTCATGCCTAGCAATTAATTGCCCCACCACTGCCTGTCGTCACCAACAGCGCAGAGAACAAAACTGTGGACAAGTTCTGCTATTTCGTCTTTTTCCCTTTTATAAATGTTTCCACTCATGCCTAGCAATTAATTGCCCCACCACTGCCTGTCGTCGCCAACAGCGCAGAGAACAAAACTGTGGACAAGTTCTGCTATTTCGTCTTTTTCCCTTTTATAAATGTTTCCACTCATGCCTAGCAATTAATTGCCCCACCGCTGCCTGTCGTCGCCAACAGCGCAGAGAACAAAACTGTGGACAAGTTCTGCTATTTCGTCTTTTCCCTTTTATAAATGTTTCCACTCATGCCTAGCAATTAATTGCCCCACCACTGCCTGTCGTCGCCAACAGCGCAGAGAACAAAAACTGTGGACAAGTTCTGCTATTTCGTCTTTTCCCTTTTATAAACGTTTGCACTCATGCCTAGCAGTTTTAAAGAGGTATGTTCATCTGCTTTATCACGACTACGACCATGTATTCGTTACATCACTTTTGCCTTTCTCTTTCTCAGCACCTATTTGTACCACAACTTCGGCGGCTGATCTGTAACGATTTCTTGGGAGGATGTGAAATAGAAGCCACATATCACCCATGAGATAATGGCAGTATTTCAGTTATTTCAACCTTTCTCAAGCCACACTGGCCAACTGACAAACATAACACTTAAGATTACTGTAACAGTAACCATTTCTTTGCCTTTCTTTTATGGGTACACAAACCCGACCACACCAGTCCTAACATTTTTCTCTTAAAGTTATCATACATACTTCTACCATATCATCAGCGCTTTCTTTCTGCCGTTTTTTTTGACTGTCTATATAGTGCA
>JADBJO010007480.1:53174-55674 GCA_016801955.1 Conus betulinus | reverse complement strand
CCACATTTTTACACAGACTAACACGAACACAACACAGACAAGGAGCAGGGCGATGGAGAGTGCTGATGGGGGAACGCGAGCGCCGCCCGAGAATTTAGTGGGCTCCGCACGCACCTGGATGCACGCCGCGCGCTCACGACCAGAACGTGTGGCAAAACAAACACGTAGCTGGGATCTACGATCCCGTGGCAAGCGCGAATATACTGTACATTAAAAAAAAAAAAAAAAAAACTACCACGGGAGAAGATTTCGGCTCGCCAACAGATTTCACACGCATATCATCACCCTGAGGGGTATTCACGTGACCGGGGCCGACTGTGCAGTCACGTCTCTCTTAGTTAAAAACGAAAACGAAAAACAAAACAAAACAAAAAAAAAAAACTTTACGCTGACTATGGCTTGATACCAAACCGCACTACGATGGAACCAAAACCACTTTGGTCCTCAGAACTCCCAAAAATAAACGGACTTACAATTCACAATAACTGGGGTTTTGAAAGAATAACGCTCGTTTTATTATTTGAAACTGTACACCTGCTAAGAGCTATGGCCAGAACCTCTGATTTCTAGACTTCCAACGAAACATACACATTCTAAAGCAACAGCAAACCACACGGAACAATACTATACCAGCAGTTTGTGAGCGGGATTGAGAGGGTAGGGTGGAACAACTTTTATATATATATATATATATGAGAGATCCTTAGGAGATCCAAGGAAAGGTTGTTCTGCACAATTCTTAGCCGCTGACAATGCTTGGGTTATGGAACAGCAGAGCTGACCACTCAGACTGTTCCGTATCTTTTGATCTCCCTTGCATCCTTAAATGGATCCTCAAGCATAGGCTCAAAGATTGTCCCTTACATTTTATACTGTTTGCGTAATGTTTTTAGTTTTTTACAAGTTTTTTTCCTCTCCACAATTTCGTTTTGTTTAATCCTACTACCTTTCGCTGGCTGCCTTGGGAGTGCTGTTAGATCTTTTTTCGAACCCTTGATGGTCGGAACACCAGAGAATTATGGACTGTGGTGTGTCTCTATCTGACGCCAAGAGCACAGACACTATCAGCCGTGTCTTCTTGATGAGTCCGATTCCGCAGACGAAAGGCCTCGGAGCAGGTGATACATATAGGTCTGCTTTCGAGAGAGCAAGTGATACATGCCTCGGAGCAAGTGATACATATAGGTCTGCTTTCGAGAGAGCATGTAATACATATAGGTCTGCTTTCGAGAGAGGTTGCGGTTGTTTCCTCATGCAGCTAGTGAAAAGGTTATATATATATACATGATATACATTTTCCCATATACTTATTCTTAATTTCATTTCTCTTCTCTATTTCAAATCTTTCCCAAATCATTACTATAATGATGGAAAAATTGTTAACCGCACTTGTTTTTTTCCCCACTACTTAATTGTTCAGCATTATATATATATATGTGTGTAGTGTTTGTTGTCTCGACCCAGGTGAAGGGCGAGCAGGCCGGCACCCATACGTACGTCACAACCAAGTGACAGGAAACTCATCAGGATCCTCACCGAGAGGGTTCGCCAAATCAGGAGTGGTTTCAGGAAGCTTGTCCAGACTGAGAATCGTGGTCCTCCAAAATCCTTACCCCTCTGTCTTTTTTTTCTGTTGGATAAGTAAATCATTAAGAGTGGTTTCAATGCTAGCAGAGTGCTTGTCTACGGATTCTTTTTGACAGTTTATGTTTTCTTGTCTTTGGAGTAGACTGACTGCTTTTTGCGTGCGTGTTTTTGAGTGTGCTATTGCACATGTTTGCCTGTCTTTTCCATGTACTGTTGACTGAGTGAGAATTTCATCTGAAGAAGGAGAATCAGACAACAGGGCACTCACACAATCGTCAGATGCATTAACTTTTCTGGGGAGAAGGGAGGGGGACTTTGACTGCGTCATCATGCACACGGGTGATGCAAAATGAATATCGTGCTCATCTGCCAAGAAAGTCAATGGAATTGATGTGAGGACTTTCCTTAACGTACTTGTATAGCGATTCGTTTTTTCAAAGCTTCACATTCTTCCCTGTCCCATTTGATACAGTCGGCTCCTTGACACAGCAAAGTTCCGTTTTTCTGCCCTGGTGAAATAGAGAGTCACGGTAATGAGTTTGCTGTTCTGGTAATGCAGACGTAGAACAGATTTTGCCAGACATGGTGGTGTGGTATCGCTTATCCAGCGTGGCAGACTGACAACATTTCCATCACTGTCATAGTCACTGAATTCTGTTACAAAAGGAGTCATTAATAATGGCTGAATAGCGATATTAAAACAGGGCGTTTCTCCACACTAGAAGTTCACGTTGAAAACGGGAAACTTTTCTGAATGCAGTCACGTGTGGGCTGTAGTTTCTTACACCTGAGCTGTGGTGAGTCAGTCATGATCATTTAATTAGATATAACCATGACAACATAGTCCAGTCCCACTCGGACGCGGGGCACAGGGCGAAAGAACTCCGCACGTCATGACCCAGTTACGACGGCG
>JADBJO010007480.1:35000-42500 GCA_016801955.1 Conus betulinus | reverse complement strand
GCTGTTTGTGCTCTCTCCGAACTCTCGTTGTTTACTGCGTTGACTGGGATGTTGCTCTCACTTGCGTACAGGTCTACAAATCTGTTGACTGCTTGTTTTCCAGTTAGCATGTTCCCATTTTCTTCCAGTGTAAATGTTGCTCTGCTATGTTCTTCATCACTGAGCTGCTTGGTTAGTCTCCAGACTTTCCGGCTGTCTTTCTCCAAATTGAGGGAAGCGGTTTTCTCCCTCCATCTTCTCCTGCTTGCTTGCAGCTTGTATTTGAGAAATCTGGCTTTAGCCTGTTGCAGTTTTATGCTTTTTTTTGTTTTGTTTTTTTTTTTTTTATCAGACGGGGGAGTCTTCTGCTGTCCTTCTGGCTTCTGAGAGTTCATCTTCTAGGGCCTAAAGTTCAGCACTCCTGTATGGCTTGTAAGCCTGCCTGGCCTCTCTTGGTGTGGTTTCATAGGCAGCCTGTAATATGCATTCACAAAAGATGTTTGAACAAAAGTTCATAGACAAGTTTCAGTTAACGATTGGAGAGGGATGTTTCTCCTGCATCAGCATACAGACTGTGAACAAGAAGAATGATGTGGGAATGCTGAGAGACAGAGTTGAAACCCTTACTATGAACCCAAAATCGAAACCAAAAGAATCAAAACCACAAGACCATGAAAACCAGCCGGAATAGCTCAGTTGGTAGAGCGCCTGACTCGTAATCTTGGGGATCCTGGGGTTGCGGGTTCGAACCTCCGCCGGGGCGTTTCGGTACAGGGGGATTTTTTCCTCGGAGTTAACATTGGTTTCTGACTCCATTTCCCCTACAGTCCTTCGAATGAGACTATAAACCGAGGTTCCGTTTGTGAACGCAGGCATAACATCTTGCACACACGTAAAATCCCAGCACCAACATTCGGAAGAGTAGGCCAGTTTGGCCCTTGGTATGGATGACACGTTACACATAGCATGCAGCCTGAGTGAGAAACGGAAAGAATGAAGGAAGTAAGGAAAATGAGTGATCGATATTGAACGATACTGACTGGATGACACGGGAAACGACTGAATGAAGCGCCAGCTGGCAGCTCTTCAGTCGGCACTACCCAGGTAGGCAGCCGTTGTGTAAATGAGTGTCGCTTGTAAAGCGCTTAGAGCTTGGTCTCTAGCCGTGAATAGGCGCTATATAAGTATTCATTATTATTATTATTATTATTAAAACCAAGTTGGCCAAACTGACAGAACCCAAAAGGGAAACCAAAGTAAGCAAAGAGGCAAATCCAAACGAACGAACAAAACCAAACTCAATAGGTCAGCAGCATAAACTCAAACGTATGAATGACGTCACGTCAAATGAACCAGGGCCTCAAATGAAACCAACTGGATCAATGACGTAAAATACGATAACGTTAAAACACAGTAAATCTGCGACATGAAATCACACGAATCTCCACAGAGAGAGAGAGAGAGAGAGAGAGAGAGAGAGGGAGGGAGAGAGAGGGGGGGGGGGGAGGGGGAACTTAAACTCCAGAATCAGACAGGATTTACAGGCTATGTCATTGAAGACGCATACTGTTGATAATCAAATACATTTATTTCCCCAGGGTAAAACTGTCAGTAGGGGCGGTGTGTCGCGTTTGTTTCACACTGTCGGCACACACACACACATTTTAAGAAATCCTACATCTCAGAACTATGACTCTCAGTAACTATCCTGTCACTACCCCCACCCCCCCCCCCCCCCCCCCCCCTGCCCTTCTCCCTCCACCCTTTCACCCCCCTCTCTCTCTCTTCCGCAGCTTTCATAACGGAAGTAGCACCATCCCCGTCTGAACATGGGTTTTCCTATGTTAATCTGGGGATTCGAACCGTCGTCCTCGTCAACTTTGTTGAATGTCAGTTGGTTCTTCCCGACTCTTGAAGGATCAGACTGGATCTGGGAGGAAAGAATCACAACCGATCTACGTTCTCTCCGCCTGTGGTTCTCGCTTGAATCTGTCGCTGTGGATGCGGGTGGCTCTGATCATGGATCTGGTTTTGGCTGGATGTATGACCACTGAGTTTTAATGGCACCAGTCTGACACTTCATTCAGACTTTCCGGGAGAGACCTTTCTATTGTTTGTACATCACTGCCATTGCGTTTGGGAGTGACTAAAGTCCTAATAAGCAAATAAAGCTGTCGTGCCTTTTAAAACTGATATGGACGACGGTAAATCAATGATGAAGGTGCAGAGTAGGAGGGAGCCTAGCACTGAGCCTTGTGGGACTCCATGTCTGACAAAGTCTGAAGAGGACGTTTTGCTATTAAGCGGCACATACCGTGTCCTATCATTCAAGTATGACTGGAGTGATGAGACTGTCGAGGATTGGTTCAGATAGATAGTTTCTTTAATTCACTTATCCAGCTTCAAATCATGCGTAGTGTGGTCTCAAAAACTTAGCGGATGTGGTGTAGCGTATATATAGACTAATCCGCACGCAGTGACGCCTCTTCGATGAAAGTCAAACTAAAACTGAAACTCACAACAACCTGAACTTTTTTTTTCTTTTTTTTTTTTTTTTTTTCTGCCCCATCTTGTATGCCACCCCCAGTTGCATCGCACCCACACCTCTCGTTCCGACTTCCCGGACACAGCCACGGCTTGATCCGCGTTCCACGGCAGCCCTGGCAGTCCACAGGAAGCAGTCAATGTCTGTCAAATCGTCAAGGGCAACCCACTGGAGGAGACGCTGCGCTGCTGCAGTCACCTGCGGGATGGTCAGAGGTGCATGTTCTGATCCGCCATATGCGGGATATACCATCCTGACGACAAGACTTGCCACCAGTCTGTCCAACGACAACGCCCATGAACCTGCCGACATCGGCGACCCCCCCCACCCCCATCCATACTCCCCGCCCCCCCCCCCCCCCACTCCTGAAATCAAATCAAGGCCAAAGATGTGGAAGGGATGCCGACACTGAGGTCACCACGAGAGCAGGGCATGAAGGGTTTCAGACTTTCATTTTTAATACTGGTCGATGAGGACGGGGATGATGTGGATGCTACGGGATTTCCTTTCCGGCCTGAGACTGCATGACAGGGCTGTACTCGACGCTTACTTTCACTTTAGATCTCGGTATCAGCCAGGCCCGAGAGAAACAGACTTCTGCAGTGTTAGTCGGAAATGTGAGCAACACTCTCAGAGATGCCATTAAAATGAATTAAATCCGACTGTGTGGCCCCCAGTCTTCCCAGTTGAGGTCTTTGCAAATTCAGCTCTGTGTAGGAGCCAGTCGGGGGCTGAAAAATCCTACCAATGAACAAATGACGGGAATCGAACCTACAACCTCCCAACCAGGAGTCGCGCTAACCTCTTTGCCACACTAACCTCTTTGCCACGGCGGCTGTGTGTAAACAATTCAAATTGTATCTAAGTGTGTGTGTGTTGTGTGTGTGTGTGTGTGTGTGTGTGTGTGTGTGTGTGCGTGCGTGCGTGCGTGCGTGCGTGCGTGTGTGTGTGTGCGCGCGCGCGCGCGCGCGCGCGCGCGCGCGTGCGTGTAGAGCGGTATAATTGGTTGTATTGCATTTGTTCATGTATTTCGTAGATAAAGGTGTTTGCAGTGAACACGTTCCTGGCATTTATTTTCTATAGTATTCATCTCAGCACGGACAAAACCCCCCCCAATCCCATCCCATCCCCCCCCCACCTCCACACCCTCACTCCTCCACACACACACACACACACACACACACACACACACACACACACCACAACCCGAGAGGCCCGTAGTTGAATGCTTAGAACATTCAGTTTTGGAGCCAACGACCGTCAGTTTAAATCCCTCGTGACGTCGGGATTTTTTACGGCTTGAAAAAACCCAGTCAGTCCACCCGACAGTAAACGAGTGTATGGTTCAGGTCATGCGCTAAGAATGGGCTACGTCTTCCGTAATACCATGCCCCACACATGGTAAGTTTCTCACAGTTCACTGCCCCTAATGGCCAATGAGTTACGGGACTTGAACCTTTCAACTCATAACCCAGTCCAAGCCCAAGTCTCCACAGCTCTGTCTCTCTACAGCTCTGTCTCTCTACAGCTCTGTCTCTCTACAGCTCTGAACAGCTCTGTCTCTCTACAGCTCTGTCTCTCTACAGCTGAAAAGACAGCTGAAAAGAGTTATGGCATTTTTGTGTACATATCTATGGCTTGACGAGCGTGTGTGGCAAGTTCACGGATGGTGGTCGTCGAACGAAAGCGGTGGCGCACTCCAGAGGTGGGAGAGGGTACACTACGAAGCGGTCCTTGTCGTATGAAGGGGGCGTAACAACAGAGATGATGGTCCTGCGCACGCTCGATCAGAAAAGACACCATTGTGCGCCACCGAACCAAAGGAGCAACAGTGCAGCAGCAGTGTCTTCTCCGTGGGGTGGTCTCACGACAGTTCGATCTTGATTGTCGCCGGTGGGGTTGCGACAAGAAGAACGAGGGTCTGGCTGTATGGGGGGGGGGGGGGGGGGGGGGGGGGGGGGGGGGGGGGGGGGGGGGGTAGAATGAGCGGCGCGAGAGAGATGCTCTTGAAGGGCCGGGGGGGGGGGGGAGGGGAGGGATATTTGACGCCGGCGCTCGGGCGGAGGGAGAGGTGTAGTAGGGGGGGTGGGGTTGGGGCTGGGAAAATGCGACAGCGCGACACCCCAAAACGTGTGCAAACCGATCCACCGGAGGTTTGTCAACATGTGTTCTTGCCCGAAGACTTACTTAGGAGCATTCTCTCCCCTTCCAAAAAAATTTGCCGGCAAAGCAAGGAACCTGATCAAGAGGAGTCCCCCGCATGACTAATCGCGCAAAGGGCAGAGCTGGCGTGGGGGTTGGGAGTGGGGTGTCTGCCAGTCGAAAACCTGAAACAAAGAAGCAAAGCAATTGGAGTGCAAGCGAAAGGTAGGAAACGAGACGAAGGGAGGGGATGGAGGGTGCGCAGGCATGTGTGAGAATGGAGGTGGGCAGAAGGGGGGGGGGGGGGGGGGGGGGGGGGGGGGGGGGGGGGGGGGGGGGCAAGAATGGGTAAACTGGGTAAATTATCTTTTCAAGAGCAAACCGAGGAAAATGATGCAGAGTTTTGCAACTGGTTTTCACAGTAACTGTTTTGATTAATGCGTAAAAAGCAAATCGGACAACCGTTCTTATCTCTGTCTCTGTCCGTTGTCTGTCTGTCTGTCTGTCTGTCTCTCTCTCTCTCTCTCTCTCTCTCTCTCTCTCTCTCTCTCTCTTTCGAGAGAGAGAGAGAGAGAGAGACCGACAGATCACCAGACAGTGGGACTGACTGACTGAAATGAAGTGGGGAAGGTGATGGCACATTTCAAGCCTCTATTCAGCTAGAGGGCACCATTCCGAGCCATCACCTGTCCTGTGGGCCGACGTGCTGCCAGTTCTGTGTGGACTTACCGTGAATGATTTTTCACGTGGACACGGGCCAGCGGCAACGCTGTTACAAAGCGTGGCAGCGCGGTGGAGACTCCCAGTGGAGATCGACATTAGGGCAGGCAGCCTTTGTCACGGTTGTCTTCTTGGCGAGAGCCGCCCCGCACAGCAAAAATACCGACCTCTGTCCCTACCAATTAGAAGATGGAACTCTACCAAAAAAAAAAAAAAAAAAAATACCGACCTCTGTCTCTACCAATTAGAAGATGGACTATAAAAAAAACCGACCTCTCTCTGTCCCTACCAATTAGAAGATGGAACTACTAAAAAAAAAAAAAAAAAAAAATACCGACCTCTGTCTCTACCAATTAGAAGATGGGACTATGAAAATAAAAAAATACCGATCTCTGTCTCTACCAATTATGAAAAACCGACCTCTGGAACTACAAAAAAAAAAAAAAAATACCGACCTCTGTCTCTACTAATTAGAGATGGGACTATGAAAAAAATACCGACCTCTGTCTCTCTACCAATTAGAAGATGGGACTATGAAAAAAATACCGACCTCTGTCTCTACCAATTAGAAGATGGGACTACAAAAAATACCGACCTCTGTCTCTACCAATTAGAAGATGGGACTATGAAAAAAAATACCGACCTCTGTCTCTACCAATTAGAAGATGGGACTATAAAAAATACCGACCTCTGTCTCTACCAATTAGAAGATGGAACTACAAAAAATACCGACCTCTGTCTCTACCAATTAGAAGATGGGACTATGAAAATACCGACCTCTGTCTCTACCAATTAGAAGATGGGACTATAAAAAATACCGACCTCTGTCTCTACCAATTAGAAGATGGGACTACAAAAAATACCGACCTCTGTCTCTACCAATTAGAAGATGGGACTATGAAAAATACCGACCTCTCTCTCTACCAATTAGAAGATGGGACTATGAAAAAATACCGACCTCTGTCTCTACCAATTAGAAGATGGGACTATGAAAATACCGACCTCTGTCTCTACCAATTAGAAGATGGGACTATAAAAATACCGACCTCTGTCTCTACCAATTAGAAGATGGGACTATAAAAATACCGACCTCTGTCTCTACCAATTAGAAGATGGGACTATAAAGATACCGACCTCTGTCTCTACCAATTAGAGGATTAGTCGATTATATTAGAAAAACTACACCTGAAAGCAATTCGCGTTATCATTGGCTGAGTTAAGTCATCAAAAATTAGACGAAGAGTCTGGTTTTTGTTCATTACAAGAGAGACACGGAAAATACACAAGCTGATACAATTTCAGAAAATGGTTAATGGCATCTGTCCAAACTATTTTAGCTGATCTTCTTCCTTCTCTAGTCTCTGACCAAAATCGATTTGTACCTAGTACAGTCATCTTGTGGAACAACCTTCCAGACATTATCAAGTCAACAAACTCTATCAGCCAGTTTTAACCGTTATCTATCTATTCAGACACCACTGTTCCTTCTACTATTACATTGGATTGAGGCACGATCAAATAATCCATCGTAGATTACGCTTAGAAATGAGTAACATCAATCTCAACAATGGACATTTACTAGCTTATCCAAAATGTGCGTGTGGCCATCACACAGAAAACGCAGAGCACTGCCTGTTAGACTGTACAAAACTATGTACAGATAAGAATGAATACGATATTCCCTCTCAATCCTAACTGTATTGATACTCTTTTTGGTGACCAAACATTAACCAGGTAGAAGACGAAAGAATTTTACATAGAAGACGAAAGAATTTTACAAAACTGTGCACCAGTTTATCGCCCAAAGTAAATGTTTTTAATATCATAATGAATTAGTTGGTCTTCCTCATCCTCCTGTTCTTCTTCAGGTATTTATTCTTCCTGATCTTGTTCATCTCCTTATGCTTCTTCTTCTTCTTCTTCTTCTTCTTCTTCTTCTCGTCGTTGCTGTCAGGTTGGCCTCGGATGGCTGTGTATGGTTGTTTTAGTTCTCCCTCAGATTTCGTCTTTGCATTAGACCCACTGCGACACGGGGCTGGGCTCTTTGGTGTTTGGGGAGACGGGACGCGTATCTCTCTCTCTCTCTCTCTCTCTCTCTCTCTCTCTCTCTCTCT
>JADBJO010007480.1:22500-30000 GCA_016801955.1 Conus betulinus | reverse complement strand
CATCCTAACTGCAACAACATTATCACATTCCAATTTAATTTTCTTCTACAAAATCGGACATGTATTTCTTCACAAAGAAAAAAAAATTGCCACCTGAATCTCGATCGTGAGATGACAGTTTCATGAAATGTATTGTGGACATCAAACAATTCATCAAAAGAAAAGGTGCCCGTTAAACACGCGTCAAAAGAAGTAACCTATTCCATGAAGGACATATGATTTAATTTATCAAAGAAGTTTTCAGCGTTATACTTTAAAGACGTTAAAGCCAGATGTCTGACAGTTTGTTTCATGCCATTTATTAGATGATGGAAGATGTCTGTCAGTCGCCGAACCATGCCTGCTGTCTCCTACATGAAGAGAAAACTGTGCAAACCAGTTTTGTTGTTGTGCTCCGTTTCGGCCGCCACGCGCACCATGAAGCTGGCTACCACTGTCTCTCACACTGACCTCATTGGGGCGAGGAGTCGACCTTGACCCCGTACTACCATGGCCGTTGACCGTGACCCCCGTACTATCATGGCCATTGACCTTGACCCCGTACTACCATGGCCGTTGACCGTGACCTCGTACTACTATGGCCGTTTGACCGTGACCCCGTACTACTATGGCCGTTGACCGTGACCGCGTACTACCATGGCCGTTGACCGTGACCCCGTACTACTATGGCCGATGACCGTGTGACCCCGTACTATCATGGCCGTTGACCGTGAACCCGTACTACCATGGCCGTTGACCGTGACCCCGTACTATCATGGCCGTTGACCGTGACCGTACTATCATGGCCGTTGACCGTGACCCCCCGTACTACCATGGCCGTTGACCGTGACCTCGTACTACTATGGCCGTTGACCGTGACCCCGTACTATCATGGCCGTTGACCGTGACCGTACTATCATGGCCGTTGACCGTGACCCCGTACTACCATGGCCGTTGACCGTGACCTCGTACTACTATGGCCGTTGACCGTGACCCCGTACTACTATGGCCGTTGACCGTGACCGCGTACTACCATGGCCGTTGACCGTGACCGCGTACTACTATGGCCGATGACCGTGACCCCGTACAATCATGGCCGTTGACCGTGACCCCGTGCTACCATGGCCGTTGCGGCGTGCTGCTTGTTGCCGGTTAGGTGAGCCCGTCACGTGACTGCCATCAAGGGAATGCCCGTGCCGGGATGACCCCGCTTTGTCATGTCCTGGGGCCGTCCCCTCGCGCAGAAAGGTCTGGCACGGTCAGGGCTCGTCGTCTGTCATCTCTGCCTAGGACCGTGGGTCGGTCTCCGTGGTGCAATGGTCAGAGCGGAGAAGATGAGTTCAACGTCCTCACAGCCTAAGCTTTAAGAGACAAGTTTCCGCGGCAACTGCAGCATGGAGACGTTCGTCTTGGCAAGACGTTGTTGGCTGGCAGGTGTTGGGTCGAGGCTGGTGTTAGCGGGCGGGTGGAGGGACCCGGGGTGGACGGCGTCGTCAGACAGGAGCCTGGGTGAAGGGTGAAGTCGTTCAGGACCGCCGAGCGGTCGTCTGAAGGTTGTTGTTCGGTTGAGGTTGATGTTGTTGTTGGTGCCGTCGTCGTCGTGGTCGTCGTCGTCGTGGTCGGCGGTCGTGGCGGTTCCTCCAAAGCCGTCGTCAGGGCTACCGGGCGGCCGTCTTCATGCTGAGTGGCGACGGTTCCTGTGCCGCGTGAGGCCGACTCGGGAGACGTACGAGGCCACAAGTCGCCGAGCCGCTGCTCGTAGGTCCATGCCCACTCTGCGCCCATGAGGGGACGTTCCCCCCCCCCCCCCCCCCCCCCCCCCCCCAGCCCCCCCCCCCCCCCTCCAGCACCAAAGGGAGAGCCCTGCTGGACGTGCAGGCCACTGGGTAGTTCGCAGAGTGGCAGCGCCTCGTCGCCAAAGTGCCCCGCCCGCCTCCAGAGAGCCGTCCCCCCGGGCGAGACACAGGCTGTTCCCGTCGTCACTCGTGGGTGCGAGGAAGGAAATCGGTGCCGCCCTACATCCATCTGCCACCTGGGTGCCTTCTGCCGGTCGCCGCCGCCTTCCCAGCAGGGTGAGTAGTTTGCGACGGCCGAGCCGCCACCGCTGCTGCTGCTGACCAATGGTCAGCGTCCCCCTCCCAAAAAGAAACTACCCTCGCCTCCCCTTCTGGCTTTGTGCTGCTATACTGGCCTGCCTTTGTGTCAGGCCATTTTGCCGCGCCTGCCCCCTACTTGTCTAACTTTCCCCCTGTAGTCTTGTTGGCAAGAAGAGACTTTTTTTTTTCAGGTGGTCCTTCCTGTGTGCCTGAAGTTAACAATCATCAGTTTAAGGTTCGTTGGTTCTGGCCTGACCCACGTGAGGTGCCCGAAGGGTGTCCTCCTCTGTCTGTCTGTCTTGTCGCCATCCACACAGTTCACAACTGACGGCACTGAAGTTGGCGAGGAGCGCCGACCAGTAGCAGGTTATCACGCCTGGAAAGCCCTTCGAGTCTCTCTGTTCCCGTTTCCATAGTTTTTCTGTGTCCTCTCTGAGAGTTTGTTCGGCATGGGACGGTGTCTCTTAGAGTTTAGTTCTGTATGGGACAGTGTCTCTGAGAGTTTAGTTCAGTATGGGACAGTGTCTCTGAGAGTCCTTTGTTGTGTATGGGACAGTGTCTCTGAGAGTCTGTTGTGTATGGGACAGTGTCTCTGAGAGTTTGTTGTGTATCACACAGTGTCTCTAGGAGTTTGTTGTGTATGGGCCATTGTCTCTGAGAGTTCTGTTGTGTATGGGACAGTGTCTCTGAGAGTTTGTTGTGTATGGAATAGTGTCTCTAAGAGTTTGCCATTTGTGTATGGGACTCTGAGAGTTTGTTGTGTATGGGATAGTGTCTCTGAGAGTTTAGTTCTGTATGGGGACAGCGTCTCTGAGAGTTTGTTTGTGTACTGGACAGTGTCTCACAGTTTGTTCAGGATGGGACAGTGTCTCTGAGAGTTTTTGTTCTGCCATTGTGTTATGGGACAGTGTCTCTGAGAGTTTTGTTCAGGATGGGACAGTGTCTCTGACATTAGTTTGTGTATGGGACAGTGTCTCTGAGAGTTTGTTCAGGATGGGACAGTGTCTCTGAGAGTAGTTGTTCGAGATGGGACCAGTGTCTCTGAGAGTTTGTTCAGATGGGACAGTGTCTCTGAGAGTTTGTTCTGCATGGGACAGTGTCTTTGCCATTCTTCAGTTTTGCGGAGTTCGCTACTGAGTTCAGTTCACACAGTTCAGTTCAGTTCACACAGTTCTGCCATCAGTTCAGTTCACACAGTTCTGCCATCAGTTCAGTTCACTCAGTTTCTGCCATTAGTTCAGTTCACACAGTTCTGCCATTAGTTCAGTTCACTCAGTTCTGCCATTAGTTCAGTTCACACAGTTCTGCCATCAGTTCAGTTCACACAGTTCTGCCATCAGTTCAGTTCACACAGTTCTGCCATTAGTTCAGTTCACACAGTTCTGCCATTAGTTCAGTTCACACAGTTCTGCCATCAGTTCAGTTCACTCAGTTCTGCCATTAGTTCAGTTCACACAGTTCTGCCCATCAGTTTCAGTTCACTCAGTTCTGCCATTAGTTCAGTTCACTCAGTTCTGCCATTAGTTCAGTTCACACAGTTCTGCCATCAGTTCAGTTCACTCAGTTCTGCCATTAGTTCAGTTCACTCAGTTCTGCCATTAGTTCAGTTCACAGTTCTGCCATTAGTTCAGTTCACACAGTTCTGCCACAGTTCAGTTCTGCCATTAGTTCAGTTCACACAGTTCTGCCATCTGCCATTAGTTCACACAGTTCTGCCATTAGTTCAGTTCACACAGTTCTGCCATCAGTTCAGTTCACACAGTTCTGCCATTAGTTCAGTTCACACAGTTCTGCCATCAGTTCACACAGTTCTGCCATCAGTTCACACAGTTCTGCCATCAGTTTCACACAGTTCTGCCATCAGTTCAGTTCACACAGTTCTGCCATCAGTTCAGTTCACACAGTTCTGCCATCAGTTCAGTTCACACAGTTTCTGCCATTAGTTCAGTTCACACAGTTCTGCCATCAGTTCACACAGTTTCTGCCATCAGTTCAGTTCACACAGTTCTGCCATCAGTTCAGTTCACACAGTTCTGCCATCAGTTCAGTTCACACAGTTTCTGCCATCAAGTTCAGTTCACACAGTTCTAGTTCAGTTCAGTTCACACAGTTCTGCCATCAGTTCAGTTCACACAGTTCTGCCATCAGTTCAGTTCACACAGTTCTGCCATTAGTTCAGTTCACACAGTTCTGCCATCAGTTCAGTTCAGTTCACACAGTTCTGCCATCAGTTTCTGACTAATACTGAGAATGGTAATGATGATGATCAAAAAGTATTGAAAAAAATAAATAAGGACAGGATTACTAAGACTTTTGGTGATAATAACAGCAATAGTGGGTGTAGTATGGAAGAAAGGAGAGTGGGTCAGACATTTTGAGACAGTACGATTGCCGTGACAACAGTCATAGCGGCGATGGCGATGGTGATGATGATGGTAGTGATGGTACACTTCACAGCTGATTTTTTTTGTTTGTTTGCTTGTCCGTGGTTGTTGTTGTTGTTGTTGTTGTTGTTGTTTTTTTGTTGTTTGTTTGTTTGTGTTTTGTTTTGTGTTTTTTTGTTTTTTTTTTTCTTTGTTTTGTTCTTTTTGTTTTTTTTTCTTTTTTGTTTTTTCAGTTTTTTTTTTTTTTTCTTTTTTTTTTTTTTTTTTTTTTTTTTTTTTTTTTTTTTTTTTTAACACACAAACATACAGACAGGAGAGAAAATCCTCAGTTTTTTTTTTTTTTTTTTTTTTTTTTTTTTTTTTTTTAACACACGTAAACATACAGTCAGGAGAGAAAATCCTCACCTCCGCGGCGGAGATGATCATACTATGGTGAGGTAAGGGAGAGCATTCCGAGCCTGAGGTCGAGTCTCCCTTTGGCCGGTTGTCGCCCTTTAAAACCTCTTTCCCCCCCCTTCTTGCATTCTCTCTCTCTCTCTCTCTCTCTCTCTCTCTCTCTCTCTCTCTCTCCCTCCCCCCACTTCCTCTCTCCCCACAGTTTTTTCGGATAGCACGATAAATCGAGGTCCTGTGTACAGCATTTTTTTCGCTGAAGTTACACACACACTCACTGACTGAAATCATCTACTGTCAGATTAACATTATTGTTGCACATACACACGCGCGCACGCGCGCGCGCGCGCGGTCGCGCGCGCTACATATGTACACAAACCCCAAACCGGATTTAAACTCTTTTTTTTTTTCAAATTCTTTTATTAAAACTTGTTTGTTTTTTTTAACCATGCCTGAGTTGTATGCGGATAATGAAGCACCTTTCTTTTCTTTCTCTCTCTCTTTTTTTTTTTAAATCCCTTTTTTTATTTTTTTATAGGCTTCACATGCCTTACTTCATTGCTATTGTTCTCTTTTTCTTTCTTTCTTTTTTTTTTTTTTTTTTTTTTTTTTTTTTTTCTTTTCTCTCTCTCTCTCTCTTTTCCTCTTTTTTTTTCTTTTTTTCTTTCTGCTTTTTTCCTGTGCCTTCTGTCAGTTCAGTAACACATGAAAAACCTGTTTACACATCATACTGGGCAATTCAGGCAGCGTCTTTGGTTTATGTTTGCTCTGGTGTCCATGAGTTGAGTACTTGCCGGTGCTTACAGCTGTCTGGGGTTTCTGAGTGTTTTGTTAGTAGTGAAAACACTTCGTCTGCGTTTTTTTGTTGGGGGGGGGGGGGAGGGGGGGGGGGGGGGGGGGGGGGGGGGGGGGGTTTTTCCTTTCTTTCTTTCTTTTCTTTCTTTCTTTCTTTCTTTCCTTTCTTTCCTTTCTTCCTTTCTTTCTTCTTTCTTTCTTTATTGCTTTTTGTGACCTAGAGACTGAATTTATCGACTGCGTTTAGATAGATTTGTCTGGGTTTCTTCTTGTAAGAGAGTGGGTTCCAGGTACTTGTGTATTATTCCTTTCATCCTGGATATGTTGTAAGATGTTACAAAATATGATTATTCAATCGTCGAAAGATTTAAGATTGATTAATGTAGGGGGCATACCCGTATAAGGATATATGTATTTGAATGAGTATATTTGTGTGTTTTAAAAAGTGTTTATGATAGCTTCGCCGAACAACGCGGACAAACGAATCACAAACACAAAACACGACGCGTTTCGACCTCTTAGGTCTTCTTCAGGCAAAATAAACAACGCTCAGGACAACGAAAATGAAGAACGAGCCATCACTTATCTTTGTCAAATTCGACTCAAGGCCATCTTACCCACAAACAATAAAGTAACCAAATTCCTACCATGGCAAAAGGTCAATCAAATGACTTCGTCAGTTGAAATGGGTTACCTAATTCACAGAGCAAACATTCTCCAAATATACGAGTCGGCTTCACTCATGTTTTACAACTGTTCAATGTATAAGCAAACATTGCGTGCCCAATTATAGATATGCGCGCGCACTCAAGCATGTGCATGCAATCATGCTCACACACACACACCCCACACACACACACAACACACCACACACACTGCTGAAAGTACCCCCGGACCCACCTATCCCCCAATCTAGTTTGTTGGTAAAGTGTCTCTCAGAAAGTTGTGTTTTTGAAAGAAGATGTTGGACACACACTTTTCAGATGTACCCATGGGCGCTTTAGCCAACAGCACGTTACGGACTGAAGACATGTCACGAGTTTGAACACTGAGCACACCTGAGCGGTACATGTTCGTTACAACGTTAAAATATGGAGTGCAGTCTCTCCTTTGATTAATGAAATCTTGTAATGGTATATCATCTAAGCATGAAAAAAAGATTAGCAACAAATCACTGGAGAAAATAACTTGACTGATCTACATTTGCAGCATCAGTTCATGACTATCCACTAATCAATGAAGGGCTGGCAGCTATTCATCAACCTATCCAGGGGTCAGAAAGAGCTCTGTTACGACGCGTTTTGAATATCGCGTCGTTATTTCAAAACGCGTCGTAATACAGCTTTACCACAGGCATGACGGAAAGACGGTCACTGATTCCTGAAAAGACAGTAAATTACAGTACTATGCACTACAAGACAGTAAGACAATACAATGCAATACAATACGATCCGATACGAGTCAACACAACACACTACAAGACAACACACTTCAACACACTACAATACAATACACACACACTACAATACAACACAGTACAATACCGTAGAATACGATGGATTCAATAATCATGACAAATACAATAGAATACAACACAACACATTCTATACGTTACCAATGTATCAGCTAAATTTTGAAAAGTATATCCCGTAATTTTGTGAACATAAGAAGAAATAGTGCGATTTTGAATATCCCAGTCGTCAAATCACATGAACTTCAACTACTTTTTATTGTTTCTTAGGGCATCAAAAATGGTTTTCAAGGTCGTTTTAAATGCATCTTTGTCCATTTCGTACTGAATTCGTATGTATTCATGTCGGAATCCATTGTACTAGACATTTCACTATTCGTTT
>JADBJO010007480.1:7500-10000 GCA_016801955.1 Conus betulinus | reverse complement strand
TGGTACAGTAAATACATCGCGTTAACACTATGTTTTATCACAGGATCACATCATTTTGATGATAGTCGGGGAGAGAAGGGCGTCGAAAGACGCACGTTATGCCCTATGCAGCGCCAACCCCCCCCCCCCCCCCCCCCCCCCGCTGAGGGAGGTGATCGACCTTGCAAAGACCGGACGACCAACAACAGACGCTGAAGAATCGTGCGGTAAAGTGGAGGCAACGAGACTTGGAATTGGTAAGATAACGTCTGATACCGCAATTTTACGTATTACCTGCCCCACGGCTGTACCGCGCGCCACGGTGACACCCACAACCACTTCAAACACCTCACAACCCCATTTCCCACACCCCCATACACAACGGGTTTATCACCTTTTTTTCCCATAATATTACACACCGAACCCCCCCCCCCAACCCAACACACATCCTCACCCTAAACCTTTCCCACTGTTCACCCCTGTACCATGTACACACGACTACCCACACAACACACACAACACCCACCACCCACACCAATACACATACACCCATTTTCCACATTACACTTCCCCCCCCCCTTTCCCCAACCCACAATCCATCACAAACATTTCACACACCACAACAACACACACACAACACAACCACAACCAAATAACCCACACCATCACAAACCCACGGCTTCTCGACATCTTTCTCCTATTTTAATTTCTCGTCTCTGTTTATTCCTTCCGCTCTCATCTTCGTTTCCCCCTCCCTCCCTCCCTTTTTTTTCCTTTTCCCCGCTTTTGTTCTCCTTTCTCCCCCCTCTCTTTCTCCCTCCCACCTTTCTTTTCTTTCCCTCCTCTTTCTCTTCTCCTCCTCTCCTTATCCACCACCCACCTACCCCAACCACACCACACACACACAAACACACATCACACTCAGGACGAGATTTGGGTTATTGATTTAAGAAGTATAATTACTTCACAGACAGACCAGAAGACAGAAACAGATTTTTTGACAGAGAACAAAGATGTAAGCACAATATTGCACACCTGACAGAAAGGACAGATAGAATGAAGAGTACGATCTTTCACACCCATTTACAAACCTCCCCCAAAATAAACACGTGTTACAACAAAAAAACAAACAGCCCATTCGCTGCACAGTCCATTCACACACGCGAACACTTTTTAAGCAAATATCCATAACAAACTTTCCCACTACACCGCTCTCGCGCGCGACCCCCCGCGCCCCCCCCCGCTGCGTAACATTTTCTTTTTCACACACACACCACAACCCACAACACACATCCACACACACCCACACAATCAATGCATTTTGCAGAATCATATTTATTTTAACCCAACGACCACTGCTAAGTCTGCGATCTCCCCCCCCGTCAAGATCGCAACGCACGATCCCTCAGCTTACAATTCTGCTAGCACCTTGGAAACATTACAGGAGCCGCCCCATGCACCGAGTTTCCCCACGTTATTTTGAGGAGAGAGCAACAACGACGAGCTTCGCAGATCATCAGCAGGATTGATGCGCGGGCCGCGGTGGCGGCTGGGGTGTGCGGGGCGGGGGAGCCGGGCGTGCTCCGGGGGCTGGGGGGCGGATTAGCCGGTACGCTCCTCAGGGTACCGTTTTGCTGGGAAAATCATTTTACCAAAAACCGACCATTATCTCCTGTACGCCACAGTCCGAGAGCGACTCCACCCGGAAATTACCCTATTGATCGGAATTGACCCCTGTGTCCCATCTCACCAACCCAATGTGTTCTTTATCCCTTCTCTTTCAACCTCAACCACCCCATCTCTCTGTTCAAAAATATGTACGTACTTTGTCATATTCATTTATTGTCTGTTTTCATACATGCTAATCTTGTACGTTGTAGTACATTTACATATGTTCCCCCAGCCCACCTCACTCCCTACCCCCACTGTCTCCTTCCTCTTCATTATTGTTATTCTCATTTTTATTTCTATTTTTTGTTTGTTAATTATTATTCAATGATTTTTCACTGCATGTGTTGTAGTCCCTACTCAGGGGCGAGGACTGGATGTAAAAAAAAAAAAAGCACGTTAGTGTTTATCTATTATCCTCGTAAATAAAGAATGTTTGTCTTGTCTTGTCTTGTCTTGTATTGTCTTGTCTTGTCTCTCTCTCTCTCCTCATCGTCTTCCTCTCTCTCCTGTCCTCTCTCTCTCTCCTTGTCTCTCTCCAAACTCTCTTCCTCTCTTTTTCCCTCCCCCTCTCTCCTCTCCTCTCTCCGTCTCTTCTTCCTCTATCTCTGCTCTCTCTGGCGCCTGGCGTCTGTCGCATGTTCTTTCCGTTTCTCTCTTCTATGGCATGTCTGGCTGTCTGGCTGTCATGTCCTGTCATGTCCTCGGTCTCCTCTTCCTTCGCTCTCCCTCTTCTCCTCGTCTCCTCTCTCTCTCGGGGGTCGGCTCTCTCTCTCTCTCTGTGTGGTTTGTGGTTGTGTGTTTGTTTGTGTGTGTGTGTGTGTGTGTGTGTAATCTGGCTCTGCCTGTCTGT
>JADBJO010007479.1:87500-102500 GCA_016801955.1 Conus betulinus | reverse complement strand
GCGATCAATCACTGACCAATCTCCAATGACAAAGACCATGAACACTCCATTTACCAACGTCCGAGGCAAAAAAAAAAAAAAAAAAAAAAAAAAAAAAAAAAAAAAAAAAAAAAACAGGCGGAAGTGACGGCTAAGCTGAACTCATGAAACGCCGACCCCAGAGAACGTCCAACACGCCAGGCAGAGGTTAACAGCTTGGCACATTGACGTCACTTCCCCTCTCAGCTGCTTGATGTCTGTCAGTCCAGTAGACACCCGTGTTTATCTCCCTGTCCTGTGGTTCTAAGACATTCTTGAGCTGTATAAAGAATGAGATCGTTTTCTTGAGGGCAGCAATACCTGGGGAGTTGTTGATGACAGATCGGCCGGTTCTGTGTCACTGTAAGGCTGCATTGAAAGTTAGGTGTGAGCTTCACACGTGGAGCAGAAATGTTTTTTACACATGATGAATTCATCTAGGATTTGTGTTTTGTGTCTATTTTGTTTTTAAGTAGTGAGTCAGTCAGTTTGCTTTTGATAGATGTCAGAATCTGTTCTTTATCATAATCAGTTGTTCCATTTTCAGTTAAGACACTTGATTCTCTTTGATTTGCCCTTCCAAATGTAAAAACAATCACGCGATAATCGGTCCGTTGATGCTCTAATGATTTGACATGTTTGATGAATTTGCTGTGAAAAAAGAAAACCTTTGAATTCTGAAGAAAAAGTACTATGTCTCTACTGTTTTAGTTATTTAAATTGCATCACATTCAATGGGGCATTTATGGTTATTAGTTTACCTAAAATTGTCTTATTTCAAATATCTTTAGTTCCAAAATGAGAGCTAATGACGGATCTTAATGCCATGGTGCCAGTCCATTTACATAGCCGTCCCCAAGTGAACACTGCCATCAACAGAGGAGGCCGGAATCGTCTTTCACTGCAACCTTCACAGATCGATACCTACCTTATCCTGCCGCCACCCTGCACTGGTCAATCACTGATCGATTTCTGGATTACAATGACAATGGACGCTCCATTTTCCTCGTGGCGATGTCAGGCAGAACCTATCGATAAAGCCGGCTCATTATGGCGTGCCGCTCCAACGGTCCCTCCAACACGCGAAGTGAGGAGAAGGGGGGAAAGGGCTTGGGACATTGTCGTCACTTCCCTAACGGGCTCTGCATTGGCTGTGAGTCTACAACATTTTCCTGTTCAGCGGCGGGTCTGGCATCGCTGCCTTGTCGCTGGAATGAAACTCATTTTACCTGGGTTCTGCTTCAGAATGACTCTTGTTGGCTCCCGCTGGCTCTGTGCTTGGCTGGCGTTAAGGTGCAGAAAATGAGTATGTCGAATCTCTGTCAGGCAATTGAGTGGGTGTTGATTTTATTTACATAATAGTCATTTGAATTGTAATTCATGATAGAAAGAGCTGTTTCCCTGTGTTCCACACGTGCACGGTTTGCAGTGTGTGTGTGTATGCGTGGGTGCGTGCGTGCGTGCGTGCGTGGGCGTGAGTACGAATAGCAGTCATGCACAGATTTTGTACGCGTACGTTTCATTCTTGTTGAGAGAGATAGACAGACAGACAGACAGACAGACAGACAGACAGACAGTTCTCTTCAGATGGTAGGACCAAGCTATCATGAAACCAGCTCCCCAGGTTTACTAGTTCTGACCCTGTGATGGGTTTCTCCGAGCCTGCTCGTGCTAGGGGGACGTTCAGTGAAACTCCCCTGGTGTCTGAATGTAAGAGCGAACATTACAAAGATTCATTATTTCGTTGACCATTAACCTTTGTGGTCCCTGTCTATAAGAAGCGACATGAGGCGTTCTCATTGCAGGCTTAGATCTACCATCTGAAGAGAACTGTCTGTCTGTCTGTCTGTCTGTCTCTAAAAAAAAAAAAATGAACGCACACATATTCAGTCTGTGTATACAAAAAACTACTCAGCGTGCAGGCATGCGCGTGCGCACACACGCACACACACACACACACACACACACACACACACACACACACACACACGCACACACACACACACGCACACACACACTGCAAAATGCGCACACCCGACGCGGAACACAAGGAATTATGTAAACAAACAAATCAACACCCACTCAATTGCCTGACGGATATTCGGCATACTCATTTTCTGCACCTGTAACGCCAGCCAAGCACAGAGCCAGCGGGAGCCAACAAGAGTCATTCTGAAGCAGAACCCAGGTAAAACGAGTTCATTCCAGCGACAAGGCAGCGATGCCACAGACCCGCCGCTGAACAGGAAAATGTTGTGGACTCACAGCCAATGCAGAGCCCGTTAGGGAAGTGACGACAATGTCCCAAGCCTTTTCCCCCCTTCTCCTCACTTTGCGTGTTGGAGGACCGTTGGAGCGGCACGCCATAATGAGCCGGCTTTATCGATAAGTTCTGCCTGACATCGCCACGAGGAAAATGGAGCGTCCATTGTCATTGTAATCCAGAGATCGATCAGTGATTGACCAGTGCAGGGTAGCGGCAGGATAAGGTAGGTATCGATCTGTGAAGGTTGCAGTGAAAGACAATTCCGACCTCTCCTATTGATGGCAGTGTTCACTTGGGGACGGCAATGTAAATGGACTGGCACCATGGCGTACAGGTCCGTCATTAGCTCTCATTTGGAACTAAAGATATTTGAAATAAGACAATTTTAGATGAAAAAAAAAAAACGATAAAAATGCCCATTAAATGTGATGCGATTTAAATAAATTAAACAGTGCAGACAAAATAATTATTCTCCTGGATTCAAAGTTTTCTTTCTTCACAGCAAATTCATTAAGCACGCACACACACACACGCGCGCGCGCGCGCGTCAGTTCACCACAGCATCAAGAGACCAATCATTAGGTGATTGTTTTACTTTGGAAAGCAAATCAAAGAGAATCAGTTGTTTCAATCGACAAGAGAACAATTAATCATGAAGGCGACTAGATTCTGACAACCATCAAAGCAAAATCACTCACCACTTTAAAAACAGAATAGAATCCACCACAAATCCACATGAATTCATCTTGGGTTAAAACATTTCTGCTCCACGTGTGAAGTTCACACCCAACATTTACTTCCGCCTTACAGTGGCACAGAACCAACATTTGTGTCGGTGATAGCTCCCAGGTATTGCTTCAAGAAAATGACCTCATTCTTCCAACAGCTCAAGGATGTTTTACATCCACAGGACGGGGAGATAAAACACGGGTGTCTACTGGACTGACAGACATCAAGCAGCTGAAGGGGAAGTGACGTCAATGTACCAAACTGTCATCCTCTGCCTGGCGTGTTGGACGTTCTCTGGGTCGGCATATCATGATTTCAGCTTAGCCGCCACTTTTCCGCCTGGTTTTTGTTTTATTGCCTTGGACATGGTGAATGGAGTGTTCATGGTCTTTGTCATTGGAGATTGGTCAGTGATTGATCGCTAGAGGGGCTGGGATAAGATAGCGATTGATCTATGGAGACAGCTTTCAAATACAGAGAGAGAGAGAGAGAGAGAGAGAGAGAGAGAGAGAGAGAATACAAATGAAAATGTGTTTCTTCGGTGTTGACACCAAAGCTCCCAACTGAAACACAGATGGCAAAATAATCCAAAGTTTTAAACGAAACTGTTTTCCATAATCATTTAAAACACCCAGACACCATCATCAAGCATTACAGTTACTTGCATAAGACACAAGCCATGAAACAAATTACAACTGTCCACATACTTGGGTGTGACGGAATATTATCCTTTGTTCTGAGCTTTATAGGTGAATGTTTACGATCTTAAATGTGCGGCGTGATGATTGATTGATTGATTGATTGTGTGCGTGCATGTGTATGTGTGTGTGTGAGAGAGAGAGAGAGAGAGAGAGAGAGAGGAGAGAGAGAGAGAAAGAGAGAGAGAGAGTACGAATACAAATTATGTTTCTTCAGTGTTGGCACCAAAGCCTTCAACTGAAGAGAGGGATATAGATGGCAAAGTAATCAAAAGTTTGAAAATAATTGTTTGCCATAATCATCTAAACAGCCAAAACACAACACCAAGGATTAAAATGCCTTGCATTAGACAAGCCCTGAAACAAATTACAACTGTCCAGATGCTAAGATGTGAGAGAATATAGTCTTTTATTCTGAGTTTTATAGATGAACGTTACGATCTTAAAAGAGTAAATTGATTAATTGATTGAGAGAGAGAGAGAGAGAGAGAGAGAGAGAGAGAGAGAGAGAGAGAGAGAGAGAGAGAGAGAGAAACATGCCACATTGAAGGAGAGCGAATAGAACACCCACATGAATAGATTCAAGCGTGTATCACAACAAAATTATTCATTGACTCTAAACATAATAACACGCACACAGAGATACCCAATGGATGTCGTTTCGTACTGAAATGCTCTTGCCATCCATTTACTGTGACTATACACCGGAAGGCTGTACCAACAAGTTGATCAACCAATACTGATCATAGGGAATTCACCTAGCAAATTAGCGCTGTCAACTAACAAATAACACACAGAACTCCACCCATTGTCCAGAACTAGGAAGATAGACTTGTTGTGAACTGAAGCACACCCAGAAACCATTAGGGAAGCGAAGTATTCTCCCAGCCTTTTAACCTTCACCACGCCCGTTTCATGTTCGTTGGGGCAGCACAGCATAATGGGTTCAGTTTATCGAGAAGTTCTGTCTGTTGCCTTGACCCTGGCTGTGGAAGGGGAGTGTCCATTGTCATTGTTGTAATCGGGAATCGATCAGTGATTGTTCAATGAGGCGAGATGGTGGGGGGGGGGGGGGGGGGGGGGAGTCACAAGAGAGGAACTGATCCATGGAGAAGGCACCAACAAAAGACAGTTCCTGCCTCTCCTGTTTGCTGCTGTGTTTACTGGGGTCAACAGAGTAAGCAGTCTAGAACCATGCCAAAAAACAAAACAAACAACAGCAAAAAAAAAAGAAAAAAACGTCTGCCATTTTGTTTGCTGTCAGTCAGAAAGAGAAAAAAGTTAAATAAGATGATATCAAAGAAAAACAATCACAGTAAAATGCCTATTGAATTCGCTGTAGACTTCAAACATATGAAAAATTGCTTCACACATCACGAATTATCTTCAATTCTTGATGAAAATTGTATGCCTATAAGAGGGAAAATACAACGTTCACACCAGCACGTCATCACACAAGTATGTGAACTGTTCAGGTGATATTTTGAAATAGTTTTTTTTTTTTTTAACTGAAGATGCACACATGAACAACTTCTGAAACTGATCAACAATACCAATAACTGTCTCACACACACACACACACACACACACACACACACACACACACACACACACACACACACACACACATGCGCACGCACGCGCACACAACCACACCTGCATGCACACACAATTCAATCAACATCCATGATGGGTTAGTTTTGTTTTATAACAGTTTCATTTCAAACTGATCCATGAAGGGAGCACAGTTCCTTTCCCTCCTGTTTGCCAGTACTTCAGGGGGCACACTATAACGGACTGACTTAAACAACTATTTTAACAGTCTTGCATCTCTTTCGATCTCATTCTGAGCTGGTATAGTGTAATATGAGATCATATCAAAATAACATCCATTGAATGCAAAACACGTGGGATGTAGCTAGCACAGGACATAACATTACAGAGATTAAAGTTCAAGACCAGACTGGAAAAAAAAGCATTTCGCAAAAGGCGTGTAAACATGATAGATTTTGGATCTTTAATCCAGTGTTCAGAAAGGCTTCATTTTGGGAATCGCTCATAGTGAGAGCAGCAGACTTTCACATACAATAAAAAGCGTGTTGGGCTGAAAGATACCAGGTCATTTCATTCCCTATGCTTTCCAACAGGTCTAGTCAACAGAAAATGTATTTACATGCTTGTGGTATAGTGGTACCTTGTGTGGATGGACTATGAATCCTCTTGTAGGACAAGATCACAGACAGGGGGGAAACAGGGTCGTCGCGTGGTACATTTGGAGGTGTGTCTCATCAGGCTTCCATTGCTACATTTCAGTCCTTGTCATGTTCCACAGTTCATCAGTCATTGTGTATGTGACTCCTGAAGGCCTCGCCATTGTTTTACAGTGACGCCTGTCACATGCAACCTCCAAAAATCCTTAAACATTGGGGCTGTTAGAAGAGAAAGAGTCTTAATAGGGAGAAACAGAGAAACAGAAAAAAAACCTCTAAAAGTCATTCTTCCAAATGCGTGAGTTTTTTTTTATTATTGAGAGGTTTTACTAGTTTGAATTTGTAATGTATGGGCAGGATTTCTTTTTTATGTTGTATTTGTCCTTCTTAGGCAGGTGTACATGTCATAGGGTCACTATTTATGGACAAAGTTTGATGACGTTTACCCCTCCTAGACAAACGTCCCTGTCACAGAATTGAACTTGATCACAAAGTTTGATCATCTTTGATGGAGAAAACTTTATATCTGCTGAGGAAAAGTCAGTATTTCTGCAATATAGAGTTTGGTGGGTCGCAGACAATGCTGAAATCTCACGGTGTCTAGTGGTAAGGGGCAACATCCTTTATTCAAGTTTATGGCTAGAGTTTATGACTTGATACTGTGCTGTGGTGGTGTGCTTAATCGATTCAAAGAACAAAAATAAAAAACTTCGGCTGATGGCCCATGAAGCTAGTGCCCCTGTCACTTCTTAATTTTCCCTGCGAATGATGCAGTAACACTACCCCACAACGAAATCCACTTTCTGGACTTCTTCACAGAAGAGTTGTCACAGCCATGAAACAGGCGACTTCCTTGCTATGACCAGAGCAGAACTGACGTTATCTTAACTGGCTGCGTTTCCAACAGATGGAGGAGCACAGCGGCAACGTGTCATTGCAACATACTATTTGTGACCCCCTGATGACGTGTGCGTGGAGGTGGACTGTAAGGACAAGTACAAAATAGTCTGACTTTTTGTGTGTGTTTAATTAGACATGGACTTTTTCCGTGCCTGCAAGAGTAAAGATAACTAGCTAATTATACCATTATTGACCCCTTCTTCTTCCTCCCCCCTCCCCTCCCCCCACATACCACATCCCATTGCCATCTCTCTCTCTCTCTCTCTCTCTCTCTCTCTCTCTCTCTCTCTCTCTCATACGGATACTCTCTCTCTCTCTCTCTCTCTCTCTCTCTCTCTCTCTCTTTTCTCTCTCTCATTATATTCTCTGTTTCCGGTCAAATAAGACAGTCATCAGGGGTCTTTTTAGGCCCTATTTTATTTTAAGTTGAAGGAGCTATATTCATACACGTATCTCTTGGACGGATGAGAATCTTATAGGAGGTCATTACACAAATCCAAGTGCATGTTGCTGATAAAACGACAGATCATTAATACCAGTTTGCTGGAGTTAAAACTGACAGAAAGAATGGCATATTCCTTACTAGATTTTCCTTTTCTTTTAACACCTAACATCTATACATAACATTTTTCCTTGCCTGTCATTGTTTTGGAGCGAATTAAATAAATGCTGATATCTCCTTTGATTTATTTTAGTTTATTTTCCTTACCCTATCTACGCACCTCATACGATCCCCCTCCCCTTCTCTCCATCCTTAACCAATTAGCAGAGTAATTAGCAGACCACAGGAAAGGCTGCCTGAAAGGCAAGTAAAGTCATCAAAAATCAATGCCTCATCACACGGCCCTCGCTGATCAATTACTGTTCAATTTCTCATTACCATGACAATGATCGCTCCCTCGACGGGTGCTGACGTCAGCTGGGGCAGCAGGCGGGAACTAAGTGATAAGCAGGCGGTCGTTTCTCTGGGTGCTGCACCAATGCTCGACAGACATGCGAGATCTGGGATGAAACGTCTGCAACAAACAGTGGATGGTGTTTTCTTCTCTGTCAGTCTGTCTGTGTGGGTGCCTGTCTGTCTGGTTTTTTTGTCTGTCTATCTGTCTCTTTTTTTTCATTGTATTCTCTAACTCCAATCAATAAAGATACTCATCAGGCATTTTTAGACCCTGTTTTTTTTTTTTTTTTTTTTTTATTCAGTCGAGGGGGCTATATTGATGAACTTTTCTTTTGGACAGATGAGAATTATATAGAAGTTCATTTCACAAATCCAAGTACATGCTGCTGATAAAACGACAGATCATTAAAACAAGTTTGCTGAAGTTAAAAATCTGACAGAAAGAATGATATATTCTTTATAAATTTTCCATTTTCTTTTACTACCTAACATCTATACATAAACTTTTTCCTTGCTTGTCTTGTTTTCAAGCGAATTAAATCAAATGCTGATTCTTTCTTTGATTTATTCTGGTTTATTTTCCTTTTCCATCCTCCCAACTCACACAACCCCCTCCCCCTAACCCCTCTCCATCCCTAACCAATCAGCAGAGTAATTAGCAGATCACGGGAAAGACTGCCTGAAAGGAAAGTTAAGTCATCAAAGATCAATACTTCATCATACTGCCTTTGTTGCTCAATCACTGGTCAATTTTCTCATTACCATGACAATGATCGCTCCCTCGACTGCCGCTGACGTCAGCTCGGGTAGCAGACGGAACTAAGTGATAAGCAGGCGGTCATTTCTCTGGGTGCTGCACCAATGCTCGACAGACATGCGAGATCTGGGATGAAAACGTCTGCAACAAACAGTGGATGGTGTTTTCTTCTCTGTCAGTCTGTCTATGTGGCCTGTCTGTCTCTTTGTCTATTTTTGTCTGTCTGTCTGTCTGTCTGTCTCTCTCTCTCTCTCTCTCTCTCTCTCTCTCTCTCTCTCTCTCTCTCTATATATATATATATATATATATATATATATATTCTGTCAGTCTGTCTGCCTGTCTGTCTCTGTCTCTCTCTCTGTCTCTCTCTCTCTCTCTCTCTGTTTGTCTCTCTATTTCTCTCTGCTTCTCCCCCCCCCCCCCCTTTCTCTCTCTCCTCCCTACCCCCTCTCTCTCTCTCTCCCTCTCTCTCTCTCCTCAAATGGACCCAGCTCATGTACAAAAGACAGAGAGGGAGAGAGAGCGTGGAGCTGTCATACAGACAGAGATAGAATAGACAAACGATGGGGGAGGGGGGGGGGGGGGGGGGGTAGAAGGGGTATTAAAGGGAAGGGAAGGTGGAGGAAGATATGAAACAAGAAATATCAGTTGATTTGATTAATTTCGTTTACGGTCCTGGCGACTTGAGACATAGATCACACACACACACACACACACACACACACACACACACACACACACACACACGCACCACACGCACGCACGCACGCACGCACACACACACACACACACACACACACACACACACACACTCAGTCTCACACACACACACACGCGCGCGCGCGCGCGCGTGCGCACGCTCTATTATACAATTCGTCTGTAATCAATTTAAGTGGGAAGACGTTAACTTGAAGAAGAAGAAAAACAACAACAACAACAACAACACACACACACACACACACACACACACACACACACACACACACACACACACACATACCATTACACAATTCGTCTCTGTATTCACTTTAAGTGGGAAGACGTTAAATTGAAGAAGAAGAAGAAGATGTAAAACAACCACAAACACACACAAACACACACACACACACACACACACACACACACACACACACACACACTGTCCCTGCAGGAATGGTGCCGCTGTCGCCAGAGCAGTGTGAACACAGTGTAGGAACCAGTGTTCAGGGCAATCTGCAGGGATCAATGCTCCATGACAATGACACCACCACCATCACCATCCCCCCCCCCCCCCCCCCCCCCATCCCCACCCAGACACCGATCGATCCAAGACTACCACTACAATGAACACTCCCTGTATTTGTCGGACGCTCACGTCTAGGCAGAACTCCTCGATAAACAGAACTCTTCACGAAACATCTAGTGATTCCAGCTGTACAAAGAAATATTGAAAAGTCCCACCATTACATCATGTTGTCAAATTAAGCTCTTATTTGCAGACACTAGGCTCAATGCATTTTTGGTTGTTGATATAAATACTTTACAGTAGACTCCATGAAGACTTTGTTCAGAGATGTCCCCCCTGACGTGATCTTGGGGTTTCTGAAAGAGATTAACATTTCTCATCTGATCTAAGATTTTACGGAAGAAAGATTTTTAACGAAGTTTCTTGTGCGTTTTTAGAAGGTGTATTATAAAGACCTGTGTAACCCGCCGATTTGTAAGCGGCGCCGATTTGTAAGCTTACAAATCGGCGCTGCTTACAAATCGGCGGGTTACAGACGTATCAACGGAATCTAATTCATCGCCGGAGAAAGTTGGTAAACATAGTATGGGTGATCTGCAATTACAGCGAACATGTGTGTGTGTGTGTGTGTGTGTGTGTGTGTGTGTGTGTGTGTGTGTGTGTGTGAGCGCGCGCGCGCGCGCGCGCGCGCGCGAGTATTGTAACAGGTATTGAAGACTATGTTCTAATGTCGGAGGTGAGTCTGTGATCTGAGATAGTATGTTGGAGGAAATGAGGAAAATGTGGCTCAGCATTGTACTGATAGTTACTGTGAAGCCATGTCATTGTCTGGCCACTGAATCCCCAGCTGTCTCCACACACAAATACACATAAGCGTATGCATGCTCAAGGACACAGGCACATACATGCTAGCACATACCTATGTATGCACGTACTCTTGCATGCACGTGTGCGCGCTCACACAGACACAGATACTCGCATACACACACATACGCGCGCACACACACACACACACACACACACACACACACACACACACACACACACACACACACACACACACACAAAGAGTTACAAAAATAAAAGAGAAAGAAGCAAGGTAGGCTTTCTCCTTAAGGAGCACGGTCGGGCGCTGCCTCAAATGTATTTGTTTTGCTGCTGTTTCGTCGTGTTATTGTTATTATTATAATACTCTTCAACATGTGCTTATCTGCACTTACTTAGACCTAAAACATAGGACAAGAGAAGTCACTCCATAATTTGAACATGGTAAACCAGTTAAAAAAATCAAATTAAAATAGGAGAAATAAAATGATGAACATCATTTTCAAACTTTCTAGGAATACATACATTGCTTTACGATAAGTTTGAAGAATGTCACCTTAGCCATTTATCTGGGTCAAAAAAAACAACTTCTTCAGAACTTTCTTCCTAATCATTGTTTATCATGTCTATCTCCTCATCCCAGTCGAAGTCTAGGTTACTCTCAGCGTCATTAGCGTGTACTTTCACTAAGTCTTCTGCCATAAATCCTACAAAATCGGACTCACCTTCATCACTACCACCCAGGGGTTGTCTGTGGAGTGTAGGACTTTGAATTTTGATGGTTGTTAAATCTTGCATTCTAGAGATTGTCTGGAGTATAGAGCTGTGAATTTTGATGGTCATAATACCTTGCAGTCTGTTGGTAATGTTCAGTTTGTCTGTGTCCCTCTGATTGATGCAGCCATTGATTGTGAATACAGACAGAGCAGATCGACAGGATGCACTGATCAGATGCATGTGGCATGGCGCCTGTCACAGGTGGAGGTCCCGGCTGACCTGGCCACCTCCCCCATAGAGTCTGCCGACGAGCTGATGGCCGCGGGTCTGGCCAAGCTGAAAGAGGAGAGCGAGCATCAGGAGCTCCAGGCCATGCTCCAGGAGAATGCCGATCTACAGGGCCAGCCGGTGGACAGCTGTAAGCAGGCACCACGTCGGTACTTGCAGGATCTGCCTGTGGATGCACAGTCGCAGCCGCCGCCACTCCCCGAGGATGTAGCTGTGTCACTGGACCTCACCTCACTCACCAAGGACATGAAATCAGACAGCTCCTTTGAGGACGACCGGCGGAAGGGCAAACCACGTCGCAAGGTGTTGAAGAAGAAAGAAGCAGAAGTACGGAGGGATACGCTCCTCTTCGCGCTCCCAGTCCATGCCTGGGGTCTGGGGCTGGAGAACGATCCCATCTTTGACATGGAGGTCACCGACTCCACGTCGGAAGAGGAGGAGATAGAAAAAGAAAAAGAGTCCGCCCATTGGAGCCCTGCCTAAGGTTTTTCTAAATGCCAGATTTGTCTTTTGTTTTTAGAAAATTGTCTGAAATGGAAAAAAAAAACCTTTTCGTGTGTGATATGTGAAGGGGCTGATTTAAGGCAGAGAATGTTAGAGTGGTAAATTTAAAGAAAAAAGAAATGGGATCATTGAGTGAGTGTCCCACCCAAAGTGGAAGTGACCATACATTACGCGTTCTGATTTGTATTACTATGGCTTTTCTTCATCTTCTTCTACAGTGTTGTTCAGGTCAAGTAAATGTCATGGAGTTTTACAAACGAAATCTTTTCCTGTTTCCAAAATAGAATTTTTTTTTCAGAATCATTGTGTCAGTGTGAAGAAGAGACTTACTGAAAGCTCTCGTTACACTCGCTGGACATTCCCATGTTACCTTTGGCCCTCACTTCATCCTTATCTCTCAGCCAAACTGGTGAGGTATGAAGACTTCAGTCCCATTGATGGACACCTTATGGCTGAAAAAATGTGTTCTCCTGTATCTCAAACAGTAACACCAAGGCACCACCAGATTCTGATTTGTTTGGTCACGGGAGTACACTGACCCCAGGTGTGTGTCTCTCTCACTTTGTGCAGTCCGCTGCCGACGCGGCCCCCGACGCCCAAGAGCGACACGGAGGTCGACCGTCAGCACACAGAGGAGAGCCAGCAGAAACTGCTGCAGGACGCGACACCCACCTGGGACTGGGGCCAGTTCCCCACGCAGACCCCCCTCACCTCTGCCGACAATCCGCCCTGCAACGACGCCATTGCCAGCATCGCCAGCGCGCTGGAGAGACAGGGTGAGGGGCGGCAGAGGGGTGTCGGTGAGAGGGGGAGAGGAGAATGCTGATGATGCCGTGAGGTGTGCTTGCCTCGCCATGCAGATGAAGCTTAGGCGAAGCAGGGTGTTGTCTGTGTCTTTCTGTCTGTCCCCAAACTACAGCTTGAAACTAGTTGAGGTGTGATTTTTCCAGTGTTTCACATCTTAATAATGTGGCGAGATATCACAACTCCTTTCTAAAATAAAAGTATAAGGTATTTATATTTACTGGGGAATAATAACAAAAGGTATGGAAGCATAATAATTATAGTCTGTTTCACTCTCTTGTGAGGGGAAACAAAAGTGAGAAGAAAGGTAACTCCAAGTATACAACAGTGGCATCCCTTGTTAGGCTGGGGGAAATAGAAAGCGAATTTGCTTGGCAGTTCTTTCATTGATGGGCATGATGAGGAGAGAGCTCCAATCAGTGAGCAAATGACATGTTTGTTCTCATAGCTCATGACCATAAAGATGGTAAGTGTTCATACCTCCTCAGGAATTTAAAATGGTACATGTTTTTTACATATTTGCTGAAATTTCAGCGTGTGATTTTAGCACTGTAACAAGCACTGTACATTCGATTAAACGTGAAATGGAGCACTGACCAAAGAAAGAACCATTCGCAGGCGAGCAAACGCAATACCTGGGAGCGGGAGATGGGGAATAAGGGTGCAGTCTATAGCTAAAGGTGCATAGTGTCTGCCTTTTTGTTGACGCTGTTTTCATTGATCTTTTGTTACTCCAAAGGAGAAAGAATAGTCATGCAAGTGAGTAAGGCAGCAGTCTTGTTTCTCTGTTTAGAGAGAGCCAGGTGATTGTCTCATTTCTCTGTCGCCTTCATGTTGTCCAGTGCTACCAAGAGACAACTCTCCAGTAGGAAGAACCTCTTCAGCCTTCCTCCACAGCATCAGACTCTTCAGTTCTGTACCCTCATCTCACTCCTCTTGATCTTTGCAGAAAAGGTGTGTGATGCAAGACCCACAAAATATAAATTGAACAGGAATGGTACTGGATCAGTAGAACTTTTCACCAGTGCTTAAAGGCATTGTGAAAGTAATTAGTAATCGTTTTTGAAACAGGAGAGTGGACCACCTTCTGTTTTAGAATTGTCATGAAAACGAAGAGTGGGCAGTGTTTCCAGAATGTTGTTGAATTGAGATCCGTGCTAGTCTCAGTTTGTCTGACTGCCAAAGAAGACAGATGTTTGCCCAAATATACATTTCCTTTTCAATCTTGAGGGGGGGATTTGATATTTTGCTGTCCTTTTTTCATTCTTAAAAAAATTCTCCCCCTGGTGACCCCCCTCCCTGCCCCCCTCCCCCCTCCCCCCCCCCCCACACACACTTTTTTTTTTTTTTTTTACTTTGAGCAAATTTTCAGTTCAGAAAAAGGAACGACGTTATCAGATACAAGCATAACAAACATAGCATGCAATGGGTAAAATTACAAACATTTTGAAATGCACACAACTTCAACCTTACACATATGTACATTACTCACATACCACATACCAAATAATAAGAAACAATCGTTAGAACATTGATTTCAAACGCAGTTAGAGAGAGAGAGAGAGAGAGACAGACAGACAGACAGAGACACAGAGAGAGAGAGAGAGAGAGAGAGAGAGAGAGAGAGAGAGAGAGAGAGAGAGAGAGAGAGAGAGGTGACCTTTAATCGTTGCATAGAGTTTCCATCAGATCCTTTTCTAGTGCTTTTTGGATGCCTGTTTCGAGGGACATGATTTTAAAGAGGAAGACAAGTTATCAACGAAATCCCTCCAGTATCTACAAAAGTTGTTTTATAAAGATTACTTTGGGGTCTAGGAAAAGACAGTTTATGTGTATGCCTATTTCTATTGATTACAAAACTTTCGGTGATTTTCTTCGAAGCTGATCAATTAGCTACATTGTACATGCTTAAACATTTGTTGAAGTAGAGTCTTTCTTTAAAAGGAAGGCTATTCAAAGTTTTGTAATCACTCTTTGTCAAGGTACTAGATTTCAAATGAATAAACTTAATGGCCGTGTGATGTAAACGGCTTACTTGTTTCAGATGAGTTTCGCTGGCACTGTCCCATGAAGTGGATGCATACTTGATACGCTTAAGGATAGGCGGATTTTTTTTTTTTTTTTTTTTTTTTTTTTTTTTTGCAAGTTGATGCATTCTTTT
>JADBJO010007479.1:35000-82500 GCA_016801955.1 Conus betulinus | reverse complement strand
TTTGCGAATCAATTTTGCATGTACTTTCAGGGGATAATGCCAGCGAAACTACTCTGAAACAAGTAAGCCGTTTACATAACAGGGCCATTAAGTTTATTCATTTGAAATCTAGTACCTTGACAAAGAGTGATTACAAAACTTTGGATATTCTTCCTTTTAAAGATAGACTCTACTTCAACAAATGTTTAAACAAGTACAAAGAACCCAACTGATCAGCTTCGAAGAAAATCACCGAAGTTTTGTAATCAATAGAAATAGGCATACACATAAACTGTCTTTTCCTAGACCCCAAAAATAATCTTTATAAATCAACTTTTGTAGATACTGGAGGGATCGCATTGATAACTTGTCTTCCTCTTTAAAATCATGTCCATCGAAACAGGCATCCAAAAAAGCACTAGAAAAGGATCTGATGGAAACTCTATGCAACAATTAAAGGTCCTCTCTCTCTCTCTCTCTCTCTCTCTCTCTCTCTCTCTCTATCTCTCTCTCTAACTGCATTTGAAATTGATGTTCCAACAAATTTTTGCTATTATTTGATATGTGCTAATGTGAGTAATGTACATATGTGTAAGGTTGAAGTTGTGTGCGTTTTAAAATGTTTGTAATTTTTCCCATTGCATGCTATGTTTGTTTCTTTCTTTTGGTGGTGTGGGCAGGGAGTAAAAAAAAAAAAAGAACAGCTTGACAGCTTGTTCTTCAACCCCTCAATAATGATAATTTTGACTTCACTTCACTTCACTTTACACCCACACACACGCACACGCACGCACACACACACACACACACACACACACACACACACACACACGCGCGCGCGCGCGCGCGCGCGCGCGCGCACACATTCATTTACACAACAACCACACCTACCCACTAGCCCTTTCCCCTACCCCTACCCCCCCCCCCCCCCCCCCCCACCCCCCCCCGCCAACTCCCCACCTCCACTTACACATCACATACACTCATGCACAAATCCAACAATGCAGTCCTAAAACATGTCAATTCACAACATTTGGGAAATTCAGCCATAATTCTAACATTTCAAAATAAGTATTAAATGTCACAAAATCCAAAATCTGATCTGCCTGACCCCAACTCTGCAAGAAGGGTGGAGTAAAATTCTCGATGTCCTCAGATCAATGATCCTCAGAAACGCTGCTACATGTTTTGTGTAGAATCACAACACAGACAAAAGCATAAGAAAGTTTAATGCTCAAGTGCTGGAAATGGAGTGGGGGTGGGGGCAGGAGAGATAGGTATTCCGAAACCCGATGAACGTATGAAATCAATGAAAGCAATCTGGATGAGGAAAGCACATGCTCATAAACCAAAAGTGGCGGTATTGTTGCGATCCCAACGCTCAGATATAGATTTGCTTCACAACAATGGGCCACTGGTATTCTGCAGAACTAGTTTTAACGTCTATACGAATATGTCTTTGATACACCTGGACACATTGATAATGATGTCTTACTAATAGACTGGCATGAGCTTGATTGAGAACCCATATTCTTCCATTAGAAAAAAAAAAAAAAAAGATTGCAAATATGACTTTCCATGTGAAGAAATGGACACACACACACACACACACACATATATATATATATATATATATATATATATATATATATATATATATATCCAGTAAAGGATCTGATGGATGGCACTGTCAGTTTCTTGCCTTTTACGTTTTGTTTTTTTTTTTTTTGAAAATCGAAATTAGGAGGGGGGGGGGGGGGGGGGGGAGCTTGGACTACAAAATTTAGGCAAAACCAGGGGAAAATATCAGAGGACTGGAAACATATACATTCAAGATAATTGTAGAAAAGCTATATAAACAAAAGCCCATGTGGGGAGGGGATTATGGAGATGCCATGACAGTCTTATTTTTTTTTAAACTGTCAGCATAGGATTTTTCTTCTGCAATGGAATAAACGAAGTGATGAGAAACTCCAGCTAATTTGGAGACAATGCTGAACAAAGACAGAAAATAAAGAAATGAAAGCAAAATGGCTTAAAAACAACAACAAAAAATCACAGATTTCTATTCACAATACATATTTTTTAAGCAAAATAGGTATTACTCTGATTCATCCTGATGTATGTCACCAAGGCGAATGAGGCAAGGCATGTCCAAGTGCAGATCTACCTGACTGAAAATGTTATTGTAACATAAATATCCTTATCCTATCCTCTCAGTCTGCAGAACTCATCTATCTCTGGGCATATGATTAAGAAAAAAAAAATGTATCCAATAACGCTCCGTTTCACTTTTTTTTTCTCTCTCCTTTTCTTTGTTATTCGTAGCTCTTTTGTATTACCATTTCTACTTTGAGAATTAGTACTTGCTTTACTGAGTAGACCCTTTACCAAAATGCTAATGGAGCTATTGTATGCTCTTCGTAACGTCAAAATTTCTGTATTGGTTTGCATGTGATAGCAGTGCGCCACAGGTGAATCTCAAGTTAATGATCTGAAAATGATGCAAAAATGTCTGAAATTGAAATAGAACCTGTACTGCAACACACACACACGCGCGCGCGCGTACGCACGCACGCGCGCGTACGCACGCACGCACGCACGCACACGCACACACACACACACACACATATGCGCGAGCGTCGACATACAACACTACACTCTTGCATGCATACTCTCTCTCTCTCTCTCTCTCTCTCTCTCTCTCTCTCAAAATACAGAAATTTGACATCAGATATAGCGAAAAGACAAAATGTCGCTGTCGTCTTATCATCAGATGATGAAGTTGTAATTAAATCAGTTGCGAAATTCATCGCCGAGGCATTGAAAATTAGACAGATGAAGGATAGTGAAATTTAAGATAATGCATTATAAGAGATATCTGAATTAATATTATTATTCATCGCATGTGGAAGAGATCAGTAAGATACAATATCATCATTTGATTGAGTGGATGGTCGAGTCAGTCTTTTTTGTTGTTTGTTTGTTTGTTTAACCTTACTGCATTACTCTGGTGCGTGAGGACATAAGGAAATGTTACGAATTTATTATTTTGATAACACACTAGGAATGAGTGTGTACTATCTGTTTGCAGGAAAGGAAGAGCAAAATGTTATTGTTCTGTTACCCTCCCCCTTGTCAAAAGACCTCTTTGGTGATGACAATAAAATATAAAAGTGTCAAAGTCTCTCTCTCTCTCTCTCTCTCTCTCTCTCTCTCACCCCACACACACACACGCACACAAAGTGGCATTTGCGATGCACAAGGATAATTTAAGAATTGCCCACCGCACCGGTGCCATTTTAAACTGTAACTGTGCGAATGACAGATGTGATTTGCACCGAACAATCGTCCCAAAGACTTTTTAAAACAAAGTGGTCACTGGTGTGTGTGTGTAAGAATTCGCATTCACTGTTTTCCTTCTGCTCGAGATAATTGAAACAAGCATCAACTCCAGTGACTAATAGTCCATTCACAGAATCTCTCTTTCAGTGGGGCCTCCACATTCCACTTTTTTTTCCCCAATTCTCTCTCTCTTTCTTCTAAAGACGCTGGCTCACCCTGCACTGTATGCATATTTCACTATACATGGACAGTCGACATGAAATGAGGCATAGAACAGCAAACAATAAGTAAATAGGGTACCTTTTGGTCCCATAAAAAAACATAACACAGAGTAATTGTTATTCAAGACTGCCACTGCCTTTTGAACTCAAATAAAGTCAAACAAATACAATCTAATAGTGGAAAGAAAACAAGCGCAAGCCAACAACTGCTCTATCATCAGAGTAATGACCTGGCAATGATTTGGACTTGGGGGAAAGGAGGGGGGGGGGGGGGTTGTTAAGATGAAGACAATGGGAACATAAAATTAAGAAAGTATGTTATAGATGTGAAAGCTCTTCGCTAGCTGCATGAAGGAACCATCGTTATCCCTTTCGAAAGCAGATCTATTTGTATTGCCTACTCCTATGCCTTTCGTCCACTGGATCGGAACTCATCAGAGAGGCACGGCTGGTTGGGTCTGTGCTCCTGGCGTCAAATCCAGACACACGCTAGTCCATAATACCGTGGTGTTCTCACCACCAACGGTTCGAAAAAGAGTCAAGAGCACCCCAAAGCAGCCAGCGAAGGGTAGTAAATGAAACAAAACGAAAGTGTGGGGAGAGGAAAAAAGTTGCTGAAAAACTAAAGACATTATGCAAACAGTATCAAATGTAGGGGACAACCTCTTGAACCTACGTTTGAGGATCCACTCAAGGATGCAAGGGAGATCAAAAGACAAACACAAAGACGGACAGAAACAAATACAAATAACCTCGATTTAATTAAATACGAAATTCAAAATGAAATGAGGCAGTGAACAGTAAATAATAAACAGTAAGTGCGTACGGTAATTTTTGCTCCCATGAGATGGACATTCGTTTGCTGATTTTGGTATCTTGACGTATAATACAGAGCGTCTAGGTTATTACTGTAAGTACTGTGTCCCCCTTGTTCAGTGTCCCACCTGATGTGATCTTTCACTTTTCATCTGATCTAAGATTTTACAGAAGAAAGATTAAAACGGAGATTAACCGACTTCAACGCGGTGACTGCCCTGATATGGCCCTTTGCGGTCGGCTGGGCTATAAGCAACATTATCGTTACCTTATCTCTCTACCCCTGCTCTCCCGTCCCGTCCCATCCCCCTAACTGAACCACATCCACCATTACTTCACATCACACCCACTATTCCCCCCTTCCCCCCATTTGAAGGTGTGTGACCCGCCCTTGAAAATCGCCATCGACATTAGGCTATGCTTGTGTTGGGGGCTTGATAAACGGGGGGGGGGGGGGGGGGGGGGGGGGGCGGGGGGAGGTAATGGGTTGTGTCGATTTTGCGCTTTTAATGCATGGGAACTGGCGACTAGTGGTCATCTCTACGACACACACACACACACACACACACTCTCTCTCTCTCTCTCACACACACACACACTCATCTACAGCCAATAACCGAGAAATTACGTCTGTTCCCACTGCATCGCTTTCAACCCTTGACAAATTGTTCCATTTTCACTGGCATTCGGTGTCTTGGCAACAGCGTTGCATCAGCGTATCTTGCACGTTCGATATTGGAGCCTAAAAAGGAATGTGAAGTCACATTGCCTACAACCCCAGCCCGTATAATAAAATAATAAGACAAAAACAAATTATTTCAAAAATCGATAAAATTGTTAGAAAGTAGTAACTGCAATAAAGCAGGTTATTGTAAAAAAAAAATAATAATAATAACCGAATTTGGCTTTTAGAAAAAAAAACAAAGACATGGTCTGTATCTTTAATTGAAAATTTTTCCTACAGAAATTATTTTCAATATTTTTGACTGACAATTTGTGCTCCGCCTTCTGTAAATGTTTTTTTTTTTACTCTAGCACGTCTTCCAGAAAACCGAAAAGGTTTGCGCCAAAACATCAGTCATAACTTTTTCATTCATAAAGATACAAGAAAGATATAAAAACAAAAAACTGACCCCACGGGAGATCATTTTTAAGCATACATTTATGTTCAAAAATGAAAATGTGTATCTGAAGATGTACTATTCCAATGTAGATGCATTGTAAAACACTTGTACTTGCCGCTGTTTTTTGTAAAAATGCCAGAAAATGTTCATTATCATCTACGATGACCATAACCACACAATTCAGTTTAAATTACATGGATGACCACAGTCCCAAGCATCCACACAAATAAACAAGTCAACAAGAGCTCAATTTGCATTAGCCTTTATTATCGACATCAACTGCCATTTCTCAAAGTCATCTATCAACCTGCAACTCAACAATGTGATCTCACCACAATCAGATTTTCCCCCGATAGTCTTGCCACAATGAACCAAACATGAACCGACAGAATCTGACCAACCTGTTCTGTCAGAGTGACTTTATTCTATGCAACTTGACACAATAGGAAACCAACCTGTGTGAAATTGAACTAGCTTGTGACATCATGGCACAAACTGACCCAGCCTGTGACATCATGCCACAAACTGAACCAGCTTGTGACATCATGGCACAAACTGAACCAGCCTGTGACACACAAACTGAACCAGCCTGTGACATCATGACACAAACTGAACCAGCCTGTGACACACAAACTGACCCAGCCTGTGACACACAAACTGAACCAGCCTGTGACATCATGACACAAACTGAACCAGCCTGCAACATCATGACACAAACTGAACCAGCCTGCAACATCATGACACAAACTGAACCAGCCTGTGACATCATGACACAAACTGAACCAGCCTGTGACATCATGACACAAACCGAACCAGCCTGTGACATCATGGCACAAACTGACCCAGCCTGTGACATCATGATACAAACTGAACCAGCCTGTGACATCATGGCACAAACTGACCCAGCCTGTGACACACAAACTGAACCAGGCCTGTGACATCATGACACAAACTGAACCAGCCTGTGACATCATGACACAAACTGAGCCAGCCTGTGACATCATGACACAAACTGAACCAGCCTGTGACACACAAACTGAGCCAGCCTGTGACATCATGACACAAACTGAACCAGCCTGTGACATCATGACACAAACTGAACCAGCCTGTGACATCATGACACAAACTGAACCAGCCTGTGACACACAAACTGAACCAGGCCTGTGACATCATGGCACAAACTGAACCAGCCTGTGACACACAAACTGAGCCAGCCTGTGACATCATGACACAAACTGAGCCAGCCTGTGACACACAAACTGAACCAGCCTGTAACATCATGACACAAACTGACCCAGCCTGTGACACACAAACTGAGCCAGCCTGTGACATCATGGCACAAAACTGAACCAGCCTGTGACATCATGACACAAACTGAACCAGCCTGTGACATCATGGCACAAACTGACCCAGCCTGTGACATCATGACACAAACTGACCCAGCCTGTGACATCATGGCACAAACCGAACCAGCCTGTGACATCATGACAAACCACCAAACCAGCCTGTGACACACAAACTGAACCAGGCCCTTGACACGAGGACACAAACATAACCACTTGTCATATGCGCAGATGACGCAGTCTGTTCCGATAATGTTCCAAATTGATGACCTTGCCAGCATTTCCATTCATACAATTTCTCTGTTCAAACATGGTATATGTGACTGGACTCTCTCTCTCTCTCTCTCTCTCTCTCTCTCTCTCTCTCACACACACACACACACAATTTTAAATCTCCAGCAATACTGCAACTTTACATCTCCAGCAATACTGAAGTTTCAACATCAATAAAGCAAAAAAAAAAAAAAAAAAAAATCCCTTTCACCACTGTAACTAAAAAAAAAAAAAAAAAAAAAAGTACAAGTATGTATGTACACCATAACAAGTATGTATGTACATCATGGGGAAGAAGAAAGTAATGTTGATTTTCAATGGTTAACTAGCCCTCTATCATTTTTTTTTTTTTTTTTTTTTTTTTTTCATTCTGCACTAAACACCAACAGAATCCTGATGTGGGTTGAAATAGCTTTAAACCCAAAGGAGCCTTCCACCCACCTTAATTTCAGTTTGACGTATCTTGGCTCGCAATCGAATTGACCCTGATCATAGAGTTCACGTTCTAAATTATCACAGACAGAAAGGGTTCGGACAGGGGGAGGGGTGGGGGTTGTTGATAAAGCATTCCCCCCCCCCCCCCACAAAAAAAAATCCTCTCTTCTTCCCATTTTGAAAGAAAAATAATAATAATCCCCCTCACTGGATCTGTAGCACCAGGTGTGTGTGGGGGAGCAATTGATCCCAACAGCAGTGTTCTCCCTTTAAAAAGCGCTCATCCTTTCATACCCTTGACGGAAATGAACTCCTCCAGCAACAGGTTTGAGCATAAGCATAGCAACCAGGTGGTCTGCTTATCGTAGGAATGAAATCATCACAGCTGGAATCTCTGTTGAAAGGATGCAGACTTTCTTTCTTTCTTTCTTGCAATATCACATCTGATTCCTCTCTAGTCAGAGCATCACAAATTAAAGTTGGTTTGTTTTTTTCCCCCCATTCGTCCTCTTGATAATCTTATCACAACAAAATACAAAATGTTTGCTCCCCCCCACCCCCGCCATCTTCACATTCACCAACCGCTTCTTCCTCCTCCTATCACATTCAGGTATGCAATTTTCCCAAAGACTTCACCCTTACTTTAAAATGCACAAATGCTCCACGCGCTCCAGCAAACCAAACCTACGTCTTGCGTTAAAAAAAACATGTCTCTTTTGCCACTGCCCATCCATTTTCCTCCTATCTTCTCAAGCACTCTCCCACAATCGTAAACTGTTACTGTTATGTTACACCGGCGCGAGCTGTTACTGTTACAGTTCCATCCTGCATCCACTTACCCTTGCTTTTCCTTCAACCCCCCCCTGCGTACTTTATCTAGACACAATTTACACATACCATTCCTTCCGACCATGTGCCTGGATTCTGGATTTACAGAACGCTTCCTGCCACGTCACAGAAGACGATGTGCCCTCGCACACACAAGACCCGCTCACACACCTTTCTGTGACATCACGGAAGACATTTCCTCACGCATGGTGGTGATCGTATTTGGATTAAAAGCACTGTGCTGTACTTTACAAACATCACAAGCTATAGCCTCAACCCACTGTACGGTTTCGTACCCTCCGAGACGATCTACATTAGCTTTAAACCATCAAACACATGCACTCGCCACACACACACACACACACACACACAAATCCCTTTCTAAGAGTTGTCCATGTTTTCCCCCTCTCCCAGAAAGCTTCATCTAGGTTCCATGAGTATGTCAATGCTTATTCATTTCTGACTTCACTTGACACAAACTTTTTTTTTTTTTTTTTTTTTTTAAAGGGAGGGGGGAGGGGTGGGGGAGGGAGGGAGACAAAAAAAGGAAACTGCATTTAGATACTGGAATGAAACCCATCACCCCCTGTGTGCACTACTGAAGGCTGTCACTGTTTTGAACACTGGGCCCTCAATTTGTCTCCACTGATCAGGTCTACGACGTTAACAACCATGCTTAATCAAGCAGGGAGCCAAATGGGAAAGCTGAGGGGGGAGATGAGGGGGGATAGGGGAGGGGGGGAGATGAGGAATACAATCAATCAATCAGTTTATACTGCCATGACATCTCACACAAGGTTTCTTAACTCAAAAAAAAAAAAAAAAAAAAGAAAAAAAAAAAATTACTATATACAACATGTACATCATATATACAACATGTACATCGTATATACAAGATCTCTGTACAACATAGTATCTGATAGCTGTGATAAAGCAAGCCATGAATCACAAAAATACTTGCACTTGAATCGGGGGCTGTCACAATTCCTGTGACCATGAAATGTGAAATACTGATGAGCAGATGCCTTGGACTGATGAACGACCGAGATGAAATCAAGAGTCCATAGGCCATTCCACAGAGATGGCAATAATGCCATTTCTCCACCATACGCGGACTATGAGAATGCAGCAAATATAAGTGTATTATACACTACTTGCGATTCATGCGACTAAACACACAAAAAATCAACATGCACGGTAACCAGTTGAAACTGCACACACACACACACACACACACACACCCACACACACCCCCCCTCACCCAAAAAATGCCTTCTCTAGTTATCAAGGAATATCGCCATATCAAGATTCTCACAAAAAAAAGAGAAAAACAGAAAAGGAAGCAGGGAGATACATTCGGAAACAAGGGCTCTGAGGGCCAAAAACTTCCCTGCATTCTGAAACAAGGGCTCTGAGGGCAAAAACCTTCCTTGCATTCTGAAACAAGGGCTCTGAGGGCCAAGACCTTCCCTGCATTCTGAAACAAGGGCTCTGAGGGCCAAAAACCTTCCCTGCATTCTGAAACAAGGGCTCTGAGGGCCAAAAAACCTTCCCTGCATTCTGAAACAAGGGCTCTGAGGGCAAAAACCTTCCTTGCATTCTGAAACAAGGGCTCTGAGGGCCAAGACCTTCCCTGGACTCTGAAACAAGGGCTCTGAGGGCAAAAACCTTCCCTGCATTCTGAAACAAAAGCATATAAAGGGCAAACGCACAACTGAGCATCAGTAGCACAGGGCTAAGAGGCTGTTGACAAGGACACCAAAGAGTATGGTTGCAGAATCGCCTATCTTTTTTCAGTTATTAATAAGTCAAATGTCATTTTGTACCAAGGTTTGTGAAATGGATATACATGACCAAAGCAATGATCAGAAATAGTTGGCAGCCACACCTTCAACTGTTAACCAAAAAAAAAAAAAAAAAAAAAAAGCCATTTCTAGAAAAAGTACACGAATCCTGGCTTAGTTCACTATGTTCAAAACTTTCTTGCATTCAGTGACCTTTGTCAACAAAAGGCAAATAAAAAAATATTACAAAATTCACAAATTACAGACCCATATCAGCATGCTTCTTTGCCTTTTCAAATCTGGGTTCTCGTCTAAAGCTCTTACTGCATTTAAAAAAAAAAAAAACAAAAAAAAAAAGTGCCCTAATATGTCAGCTTTTAGCGCATAGTCCATTTTTTGTTTTTCTAAATCTTCATATGCAATGTTTTCGTTGGTTACTGACAATTCATGATGCAAAACTATTTTAGAAATTAAATAAAGCGAAACTGAATTTTAGCATTGTAGACACAGCTTACATACAGTGTCCAACAGTGCACACACACACACACACACACACACACACACAAATGCTTTATCTCATAAACACTGTAACATGTACAGTCAATCTGGGATGGAGTGTGAAACGGTAACAAACATACAAAAATCAAGACATCTGCTTTGGTCAATCCTGGTGAACTGGTAGTGGTGGCATTCTGCAATAAGGGAAGAAGGAGAGGGGGGGGGGGGGGGGGGGGGGGGGGGGCCGGGTTTACAGAGGTTGCAACTCGACCTTTCAGAGTGCCTGCTCTTGAACTCACCCCCTTCCATCCACCTCCATGCCCTCAAGACTTTTCACCGGCGTCCAAGTGGGTGACTGCTGTCGTCACTGGTACTACCCCTTGACGTCCAAAATGGCTCCCTGAAGTGCTATAGTGTGACTAGTTCGGTGAATCCACAACACTGGCAAACCAGCCATCGCTGGGCAAAACATTAAAAAAAATCCTGCTGACCGCTTCTGAGACAATGGGCCGAGACACATCCAGCCTGAGATCATGTCTTTAATTGGCCCGTCTGTACTGACGAACATCACAGGGCTTGGAGTTGGATACTTAACATCAACTGCAGAACAATAACGTATTACATGTGAGTCACTGGAGCTGATAACCATGTCACTCCAAATGCACCTGTCATCCACAGTCAGCAATACTCCTCTCAGGAAAATGACTGGATTCTAGGATCAAGGTCAAGTGAAACACACAGCAATACTCCTCTCAGGAAAATGACTGGATTCTAGGATCAAGGGCAACTGAAACACACAGCAATACTCCCCTCAGGAAAATGACTGGATTCTAGGATCAAGGGCAAGTGAAACACACAGCAATACTCCCCTCAGGAAAATGACTGGATTCTAGGATCAAGGGCAACTGAAACACACAGCAATACTCCCCTCAGGAAAATGACTGGATTGATGGCAAGTGAAACACAATCTTCTTTCCTTTTACCTATTGGCTAAGAGCAGTCTGACAACTTTCATCTGGACGAGATATGCAATGATCTACACAACTCCTCCCACTGACAATCTGACCATGGTTGGAATGTTAACATGGTCATCCACTCAGATCAGTTCAAACAAGCTTACATCATGTTTCTCACTCTTCCTCTTCTAGTGATGCCCCATCTTTGTAGACAAGTCTTGAACAGACCCAAATTTCCTTTTAAAAAAAAAAAGAAAGAAAAAAAGAGAAAAAAAATGAGCATCTAGCACAAAAAATCCTTTCTCTGTCTGACACAAGCAAAGACTACCTGCCAGACATCATTATCACAATGAAAGTGATCACAAGTAGAACTGTCCCAGTGAATCCCTATTTGATGCCACGTTACTCTTTCTTTCCTGCCCGGTACACCTGGCTAGACCAGTGTATTACATATAAATGACCAGGTGGTTACGACCAGAGCCTACCTATAGATGACCAGGCAGTCTGAGTAGTAAGATCCCTGATTGAGTTCTGACCCCCAACAACTGGCCTTGACAGGAAAGCATGCACCACTCGTCTCACACACACACACACACACACACACACACACACACGCACTCTCTGCAAGTTCAATTTCAACTCTACCTGAACTTCAAAGAACATACTGGCTTCTGTTCAGCATTTTACACATCTCTTCTACCCCCCACCCACCAGACTGTTTTATCCAGGAGCAAGTTCTGCTCACCTCCATATCCAACTGCACATTTTTGATTAAACACAAAATGTCTTGGCGCTGCAATCTCCACCACAGAAAGAAAAACATACAGCTTTCAGGACAAAAAAGTAACTGCTGTTACGCTAATCATGTTTGTGAAGCAAAAAGTGTAACAATTGTTGCATTTCTTGTCCAGACCGCTTTTTTTCTTCAGGTTTTTATCAATCGGAAACTTCTGATTCTGATGGAATATTGAGACTTGCACTCTTTGATGTATAATTAATTACATCACTTCAAATCAGACCTCTGGATGGGTATTACTTTCATCTCTCTCTGAACTCTTTCAATTATTTATGATTTTTCCACTTTGTGCTGTTCCAAACGCTTCCTTCATAAAGATGATCCACACTGACCCATACTGATGCAGCAGTCTCCACAGAAACATCACAATGCTGGAACTATTGTAACGTTTCTCATGGTAATATTTGCCACATTTTTTTTTTGATTACCCAAGAAATATGTAGCATTGATATACTTTTAGATGTTAGGCTCAAACTGGGACACTGTCATGTTTTTGTCAAGGACACATCGTTACCTTTTTTTCATGGAGACACTGTTACATTTTTTTCACTGAGACTGCTGCCACATTTCATTTTGCACCCCATCCTTTATTTCTTTCAGCCTGCTTTACATCCACAAGTTCACTAAGCCCCCTCCCTATTCCACAGTCTTCAAAAGGCGTGAAAATGTCACTGGACAGCTTAGCCACTCTTCAACATCGCCATGGGACAAAATGCCTGTTTTCACCCAGCAAAAAAAGCAGTTCAATAGGTACAAAACACGGGAAAAAAGATTACAGGAATCATTCACTTGACAAAGCTTACACAACTATGTGTTACACCACATACAAGTGGAAGTAGAAACGGAAGCAGCAATGTCATTAGGAGGTGAAGGGAGGAGTCACATGGGGTAGAAGACATCGGCGACAACACAGACACTCAACCTGTGCCTGTTGTAATGTGCAGCCAACATTACTCTACATGGTGAGCACATTTCCCCCAGTCACACAGTAGAGCATGTCCACAGTAAGTAGGAAAGGCCTCAATCTCAGCACATAAGTTGACACAGATATACACATGTACACTTCACTGCCCTTTACAACAAGGCAAAACGCGCTTTTAAAACCTCTCTCTCTCTCCCGTCTCTCTCTCTCTCTAGCACTCATCTGACACAAGGGATGTTGGAAGTAAGGAAGAAAAAAAACATGGGCAATACAAATTACAAGCCATCAATGTGTATCTCCAGAGGGGGTTCGCCCATTATCACAACAAACAGAACACAGGAGTTTCCATGAAAGCCATGTTGGCTCTACAGCTAACCAGCAGGGGCAAAGGAAGAAAAGATTGGGATGGGAAGCTCTGTAAATCCCTCTACCAAAGTAGCAACTGAACTTAAGTGGATGGAAATAAAGCACTGAAACCACAGGCTGAAATCATCCATGAAAACACACAAGCAGCACTTACAACAAGAAGAAGAAATTGCTTGAGCCACTATGAAAACAAACACGCCTTTACATAACATCAACAAAAACTTTTGTCATTTTACCATGCAACAGAAAAAGGAAAATGAACGATCAGTCACACACCAAGTCCAAGAGCTGTACGCAAAGGTAAGCTCCACAGGGCACAGGGGGCACCAAATCAACTGCTCCGATTCCCTTGTTTTCAGGTATGTGTGCTGTGGGCCCCCTCTCCGTGTCGCGTACCTTTTCTAGAATGCTACCCCCTTTTCGCTGCAGGGGTAAGGAACACGCAGCATACATTCATGCAGCCACAAAGGGCACTGACTGCCCCTCCCTGTTGGCAATGATCTTCCAGCTGTATCGTCCATATTGGATACAGTGAATGGATTGTCTCTTTTGCATAGAGTTCAAGCAGTGTCTATATGGATAAAAGCGAATAGTTCTTCACAAAAGATGAAAGGATTCTGCATAACACAGCCATTGGGAAACTCCCGACGTCTTTTTCATACCGTAGGGAGAAACTTCAATCATAACTTTAAAAACCGGTCGGCGTTATAAAAACCCCAGTCTCCATGATGCAGCGTAAAAGTTAACAGACTGATGGCAAAAATGATACACTCTTGAACATCACGCTGTCAACACAGTCTGCAGAACACCATGGCGCTACCTGTGCTTGGCCGACACGACCACCTGTACAACTTGTCACAGGTGTTACAACAGACGGCACACCCACCGACTCATGCCTTGAACGTCTCAGCACCAATGCCTCCAAACATCAACACCGCTTTATGGGATGGTAAAAAGGATCACATCAATGATGATTTCAAAGTGATCTTCCCCAATTCTACTACATCAACAATCTTCTAATATGACACGGAGATATCGCAAGAAACGTACAATGATGCAAAAGATGGACAATGAAAGTGCCTGCCGACGGACCGAAAAGGGTGATAAAATCTGATGTAGTCTATCTTCGGTCTTGGATTGCATTGTTATGTCTCTTTTCACAGTGGTGTCAACGGTAACCTCTTTAATTCACTTGTTTATATTTCACTCTCCATTTGTTTGCTTCTTACACTTACATAATCAAGGTGACGGCAAGCTCTGGTCTCCAGAGAACAAGTTTTCTTCACCCACACTGCTGTCAGTACTGCAGCACAATTTTTCATTCCTGCACATCTCCTTTGCAACACTACTGTTTCAGGCTGCTCTGGCATCTTTCATTATGACCTTTTGACCTTTTCGCCTGAACATTTCCCACTGAACCTCAACTTCCCCATTCACTTCTCCCATTCTCATGGTACACCACCTGCCACAGACAGACCAGTGTTACCCGACGACCAATTCCCAGTCATTCTTGCACACAAAGCATCACCAGATCTATGACAAACTTGCAGGACCAAGTCTCCCTTGAGTGAAGAGAGATGGACTCCAAGCCAGATTCCTACACATTTTCTTTCCTTTTAAAACTTATACGGTCTATGATCTGTCATCTCCAACTGCCTCATGATCAGGAGCCAGAATCTCAGCAACACCTGGGAATTACCTTTTAGGTACAATTACATTTCATCTTGTGGTCAGTTCTGCAGACGTCTGTCATGGGTAATTACAGTTTGAGGTATGTTAACCCTCTGACCTCAAAAATCAAGAACAGGGGCATTCTCACAGCATTTTCAAAATTTTGACTTCATCAAAGGGGAAGGAGGGGGGAGGAGGAAATTATTCCACCACCCATTGAAGGATCTACATATATATATATGTCGTCTAATATCACATAATTTGTGAAAAGACGTGAAATTAAAGTACTGCTACTTACTACTGTAATATACGTATCACCATTTCTTTCTTAAAGCCTTCATGATATCTTCTGATATCTGACTTGCACATCATCTCCCAGCAATATCACATTTAATCACTGATCTCCCTCCTGCATAAAATCATTGCTGCATTTAGTGATTGATCACATACCCTGATCCCTCACCACTGTCTTTATGTCCTCAATTTCATTGTGATATCACACTTTACTGTTCCACTCCTGAATTCATTACCTCCAACAAAAAGTGGTTACCACCAGCAAAAAAAAGCGGTTACTGTCCCGTCCCTCCCACACACACACCCCCCCCCACACACAACAAAAAAAAGCAGTTATCTAAATCTCATACAATGTTGACTTTCTTTTTTTCTTTTAAGATTCCCCAAACTGGTCATCATCATTCTCATACCATTGTTGGGTGGTTTAATACCATCCTTTCTAAAAACAAAACAAAAAAAAAAAAAAAAAGGGGGGGGGGGGGGGGGTGGGGGTTGGGGAGGGAGTGGTGGGAAGAGGAATCATCTCACTCCGTGACTACATTCAGGGTACCATTTTCAAATTACGGACCAGCATGAGAATAATACCCATTTTCAAATCAGAGAACGGTTTGAGGATATACTACTTTACTACTTTCGTTCTGTGACCATTTCGTCAGTGAGCAGTCGGAAGACGTCACCGACTACCATGGCTATGGCCTTGCTCAATGCTCACCTTTCCTTTATCTTCCCCTGGCTGCCTACATCTGGTCATTTCACCAAGGAACAAAAATATGTAAAATCCACTTCTCCTATACCAACCTCAGCCTCTCCTCATGTACATTGTGGACAATCTGCGCGCGTGCACACACACACACACATATCCATGTGTCCATCCACACACACACACACACACACACACACACACACCCGTATCAGCCTGTCCTTCCTACCAACTGCCAATTCCTGTGTATTCATTCAGCAGTAAGAATAATGCTACTGGTTGAGCAACTGGAAGACAATTTAACAGGCAGCTACAGTCACCAAACGGATATACACAGCCAAGCCTCCCAATTAAGAAGATGCCTCTAAAACGAATTTGGGTACCGTTTCACCTGGAGATTTCTGTCCAAATTATACTTTACTTCTCTATAAAATTTACCTGGAAGATTTCTGTCTAAATTATACTTTACTTCTCTATAAAACACTATCTTTAAAAAAAGGTTCAATTTTTTTGCATTTGTACAACAGAATTACCAAAACAGCAAAGACTCCCTTTAAAGACTGCTCCTTTTCTAGAACATTTTAATCTCTCTAAACAGGACGCACAAAAGATTCTAAAAACAAAAGGTTAAAAACGTCAAAGCCTGACAGCAGTAAGGGAAGGAGATTTATCAGCGGTCCACAGTGTGTGTGAGGCATGGCATGATGGAAGGCACAGCCATCACAGCCCATCCTCTCTCTCCGCCACTTAAATGAAGCTTTCCTGACCATCTCTGGTACCCAGTTTATCACTGGGTCAGCAGAAGTAGCTGTCAAGTGTTAAAAATTTGCTCCCCCGAGCAGGACTCTCCCCATATGCCAGGCTTCTCTTTTCCACTAAACACGTTTTCGGTTTGTCCACACAAGAATGATCTACCAGCTAAGACGCCCTCCCTTTATAGATGTCTGCTTTTTTCTGGCACCTGTTTGTGCATATACCTGACATCTAACTCGCAGGTTGCCTCTCTTTGGAGACTCCACGTGTGAAGATGGTGACAAGGAAGTCTGCACATACATACCTACCACCTGCATCCACATGATTCACCACCTCCTTGACAATACACAATAGCACCAGAGTAATACTGTTCAGAACTACATCATCACACCCAAAACACTGTTCATGTTCAGTTCTCTCAACAATTGGATCCTCCTCACCCAGTTTCCCTCTATGGAATGCAAATGGAGTGTGGTTCATGTGTTTGGTAACTTAACTCCAATCAAAGTAACACACACACACACACACACACACACATACACACACACACACATACAGATCAGGCAACACAAAAGAAAGAATACGACTGTCATACTAAAATCCACCAACCTATGATTTCAGAAAATGTCACTCAATATGCTGGATCTTAATGTCATAGTTGAGGCCAGACAAAAATAAAATTGGCAATTTACTGCTATGTCGATAGTGTTAAAGAAAAAAAAAATTATTCTGTTTTTTACTTCAGCAAACTGATCGGTAAACTAGACAAGCAATCTAAAAGTTTTATTCTTCTCCAGTTTTTCCCCCGAGTCCATAACTTCCCCCATTCTGAAACCATTACACAGCGTTACGATTTTACATAGTCCAAGACCAGGCCGAAACGAAGTGAAAGTGGCAAAGAGACTTCAGACAACACCACACACAATAAAGCAGCAGTCTCCCCTCCACCCCCCCCCCCCCCCCCCCTCTCCACCCAAACATCAACAAAATGGCAACAGCAGCGTAAGTCAATCTCAGAAAACCAAAGGTTAAAAGGGCAGCCGAGAGAAGCTGCCAGGTGACAGGGATGATGAACAGGAAAGACGATCCACTGACGACGACGACAATGACGACGATAAGGTTGAGACAGCGATGGGCTGTGAGAAAGACCTGCGACAAAGTGGAGTGATCGCCCAGAACGCCGAAAGAGGGATCGTCCTTTCTGCAACGATCCTTTCAAAGCACCGATCTTCACCGCCATGGCGACTGTTACTGTTAGCGATGTTGTTGTCACCGTGATGGCAGTAACCCCTCCTCTCCCAGCTAAGCGGCTGGAGGCGGTGGTAACAAAAGGAGTACAACTGAGCGATGAGGGTAGTGGTGGTGGGGTTGGCATGAGTGCGACTGTCTTCAGCGGGCGCACCCGCACACACCATCATCTGGATGTCTTCGCACTTTCTTCTTCCGCCACGCTGCCACATTCACCGTGGTGGAGGTGGTGGTGGTAGTGATGGTGGAGGTGGTGGAGGGGGCAGCCGTCACGGTCACCATAGTGACGGCGCTGGAGGTGCCGGCCGAGGTGGCCTTGCCGCTCTCGTCGATGACAGAGGAGGGGAGGAGGCTGATGTCGATGTTCTCAATGGTGGGTGGGGCATGCGCCAGTAGTTGACGTTGCTGAACTCGTTGGACATGCAGCGGTTGGTGTCGTCGATGGGTGGGAAGAAGTGGTCGGCCACGTTGCTCATCTTGGTGTACCTGTCAACAAAGGCAACTCTGTGAACGCTGGCCTGATTCATAACCATGCACATGCACACACAGACATGTCGTATCACTCTACTGTTGGGCATTGCACTGTATCACATAGGCAGTACTGTTCTATGCTGCATTGCTCCGTACCGTGTCGTGCTGCATCGTTTTTTTTACTCCACTGCTTTGTCCTGGACAAGACTCTACTGTGTTGTAACCTATTGTATTGTACTTTGCTGGAATTCTCGTTGCGACAGATTTTTCTTTCCTAAATTTGGGCTGCTCTCCTAGCAGTGTTACCTACCTTCTCTTCTCTCCCCCCCCCCCCCCCCCCCCCCCCCCCCCCACAACCCCATCCTACCCCTTCATATCGTATTTTTCTTTATCAAAGTGGATACCTTAGGGGTTTTTTGTGTTGGTTTTTTTTGGGGCTATAATAAAGCGCACCTCTATGCGACTGCACTCGTCACTTCTTTTCAATTTCATAAAAAAAATTTTAAAACCCATCATCAGGCCACAACCAGTTGATTCCCTGCAAGAAAACAGCGGTGGAAACCATTGTATCAAGACAGCAGCACAGAAAAAAAAAAAACCAACAAATGAGAAGCACAACTTGTGTATAAGTCACACACACTTCTGCTCTCCATGACACAAAAAACCAGTGTCAACACCACAACTTTCTGACATGAAATTGTCTAGGGTAATAGCAAAAAAAAGAAACTGACTGGACTCTTATTACAAAGTAAATGTATCGGTTTTCACAAAGATCTTGATTGACCATTTTTGTTGCGCAGCGACAAGAGCAGCATCAGTACAATTTTCCCAGAAACAGCTGAACATTTTGGAAATACAACTCGTAGTAACAAAAAATATAGAGGTGATTGCAAATTTTGCACAGAAATAAATTTGTTTTCACCTAAAAAAAAAAAAAAAAGAAAAAAAAAGCCTTGGCAATCAACATTAACAAATCAAACTGGCCATAATGAAAATGAAGACAGAGTGATTTTTCTACAGAACTGCTGCCATGGACACATCCTTTCTTGCTTATATCTTCCTTTACGGTGTGCCACATTACAAGAGTCTGCTGCATCATAGGCCTCCAAAGAGACAACACAGTTGTGCATGTTACACATGCAGTCATTTGGAGTATGCACCACAGGTTTCCTGGACACATAAGCAGCGACTGTCGCTGCTTGTGGACTCAAAATTTTATCCACGTCCTCCTCTTTTGACTGCACCTCCAAGTACATTTTGTGTCCAGCACTCACACCTCCTTGTACATATGCAAACATAAATACACATTCTGTGCTCTAGGACGCACGCAAACGCATGTATTCATGTACATAGATTCTCGGATAGGTACGCATGCATGCACACACACACACAAGTACACACACACTCCCACAAAGATACACCAAAGCACCCTTATCATGCTGTAATTAAAATTCTTGACTCATTCTAGTCAAGGAATTAATAATCATGGGTGTGCGACATGCACACAGTTACACTAATGCAAACATACACACAGAAAACTACACACACACACATGATGGCGCACACAGAGACTTACGAGGACAGAAAGGTGTGGGAGAACTCGTGTCGTAGCTGACCCTGAGGGTTGATGGTGAAGATACGGAAGGGGGGAATCTGCAGTGCTCTGTAGGCAATGACATCCTGTGTAACACAAACCACAGACACTCTTTAATACTACACTCTGTAGGCAATGACATCCTGTGTAACACACATCACAGACAGTCTTTAATACTGCACTCTGTAGGCAATGACATCCTGTGTAACACACATCAGACATTCTTTAATACTGCACTCTGTAGGCAATGACACCCTGTGTAACACACATCACAGACAGTCTTTAACCCTCTGCCTACCGCATGACTTCCTGCTATATGACTATGTGAATACCATGCCAAGAGAGGTAACTCCACAACACATACACACTTGCCATAAAGAAACCTCAATAAAAAAAAAATTTGTTTTTAACTTATCTGTTCTATAAAAGTAATGAAAAAAATTCACAGACATTACTCCGTCCAAAACAGCCATTTTTTTCCCCATAGATAGTACGCTGGTACACAAGGAAGAAAAAAAAAAAAAAAAAGACTTGCCTCCACATTTTGTTCTCTTTTGGAACTGAACTGCACATTTTCATGGATGTTACGTATGCATTTTTTGTTTTCTAAAATGTTGTCACCAAAAAAAAATATTTTAAGACATATGCGTTTACCCTCAACTGTTTATGCTCTCAGCTGCGAATGTACTCGAGATTACATTTCTTCAAAGTACTGTTCCCATCATCACAAGAACAATGCTAGATCCCTCACAACAGTCATGATCATCTCTCGAAATGACAACTCTCTTCATTCCACCAACTTGTTTGTGAAAAAGGCAGCCTGTCTGAAAGCACCATCAGAGACAAAACTATGCCACTTTCAGTCTATGGGAAAGAACTGCGTCAAGTTGTGCCGTCAAACTAAAGGTCTAGTAGTTTCCCTTGAATTGAGATCTGAATTGCATTTTTATTTAAATCTGTTCCATGGCACCTTGCAGTTTGTTGGCAATACCACCAAAGTTCAAAGTTCAGCGTACTGCCACTGTGTTAAAACAGAGGTCAGCAGGCAATCACATCCTGTGATGTTCGTTTATGATTCGGCGCCACATTCAATGCCCCTTTTTACGGTGATGGCACTTCTGCCTCCACTTTGTTTGATGGAGATTTAGCTCCTTTTACCGACTTTGAGAGATTCTAGTTCTAATTATCATGACATCATCACCGAGATCTCCTTCAGACTTTATCAGACAATTGTAGAGATTTAGCTCTATTTTTCTGTGACTTTAATTCCTGTCAACTTCTGCAGACTTTACAGACTACTGTGAAGATTTCGCTCTCAATTTCTGCGACTCGTGGAAACACAGTGTTTACTCACGTTGACTTTGTTGCCAAACCCAGCGTAGAAGGGGGAGGTTGGGAAGAGGCTGGCAATGTCCTTCAGGCAGTGGATCTTGAACTCCTCCGGGTTCTTAACAATCACCTCTCTGAAGGAAAAAACAATTGAACAACGTCAGCAACTGGTACAGTGTGCAGCTGAATATGTGCTCCTCAACTTCTGAGTAACGAGCATGCTGTTTTAGCACTGTCTACCATCAAGATCGGAAGAGAAAGCCAACAGTGTTTTTTTTTTTTTTTACCTGAATACTTGTTGTGTGTGTGTAGGCACTCTGTAACCATGTGCTAAAATGTCACAATCAAACATGCGTCACAATGTATTTTGTCACTGGCTGAGATATTCCATAAAGAAGAAAAACTGTTTTGGGCCGTTACAGCTGTTAGTAACAGCTATTCTGGTAAAATAAACATCGGGCATCATCCGTGACCCATAATGAACATACCTACAAATTTTCAGAAAGATCGTCCCAGAAGTTTTGTCTGGAGCGAGTGGAACACATTCTGACCTTGGACAGACAGACAGACAGCATTTCTTCGATCCCACTGTAAAGTACTTCCTGTTCTATAAGAACTGGTAGTACAAAAAAGAAAGAAGACAAAGAACTATCAGCACACAACACATTTGCCTTCAAGCTGTTCCCACTGACCGATGGAAGGCGCTGATGAGCGAGGTGGGGTTCAGCAGTAAGGGTCCATCGGGCAGCACGCGGTCGCCCTGTTTGATGGACCTGAGCAGCTCCTTGGTCAGCCGGGCCTGCCCGATGGCCCGCGCCGACAGGTACAGCAGTTTGTAGCCCGTTGTTGCTCAGCCGGCTGAACAGCTGCGCCACGCCCGACTGCGACCAGTCTCGACCAATCAGCGGCATGATCTGGCCCATCACATCAGACCTAAAACAAAGAATAATCAATGCAATAAAAAAAAAAAAAGGAAATTAAAAAAATACAGAGTAATTGGTAATCTTTGCTTGGAACAGTATAAGATGAAAGATGTAATACACATGGATTTTCTGTGTAACCACTCAAGAAAGACGAAAACTGAGGGAGTCCTGCAGAAGGGTAAACTAACTGACTGAGAAAGAAAAAAAACACTCCAGATGAACAAAACTCTCAAAGACACAGGTTCTCTCTTGGAAGATCAGTCAGCTCATCAAGAAAAAAGAACACACCAGGGGGGAAAAAAAGTGTGTTTAAAGGGAAGCAATCTTAATTTGGAAAAAAAAAAATCTGTCATCAAAAATGAAAAATGTTTCAAAAAAAAAAAAAAAAGAAAAAAAAAAAAAAGGCAGTCTTTGAAAATAGTCAGTCTTCAATGGGACGTATGTCTACCTCATCAGAATAAAACTATTCCTGAACATTCAGTCTCTAATGGAAGTTCTTTCTTTCTCTGACAATAAAATGTAGCTCATCAAAAAAAAAAAAAAAAAAGTTCCAGAAAATGGGTGTTTAAAGGGAGGGAGATTTTATAGGAAATCTATTAAGCTCATCAAAGAGAAAAATATTCCTGAGAAATGAGTCTTTCAAAACCAGGGGTTGAGAAGGAAAGTCTCTCTTTTTTGGGTGGGGGGGAGGGTTGTTTCTATGTACTCTGATTCCGAACAGCTTTATTGCAGCAGGTGTCTGGTTACTCTGACAGACAAAATATTGTTCTCTTTATCCAGGGGTTCTGAGGTCAATCCTCTGTTTGAAACCATTAGATCAGAGGAGACTCTCTCTTCCTCAGTTGGCATCCTGTTACACATCCCAACCCACTAAAGTTCTTTCAAACAGACTGTAATGCGAAGATTCTCTCTTTCATTCAAAAATAAGGAACAGGCGATGTCAAAATAAGGAACAAAACGAAATTTTCAAGAATTTTCAGGTCCACACCGTGCAAATGAACAAGTGTGCACGTTCACAAGCTTTCTATCACCATCACCACCATGAATGATGGACAATGTTCAGAACCTTCCTTTCTGGCTTCGACATTCCCTGGTGCTTTTGTGGATGGAAAAGCTTTTATCTTGCCTAACCACAAATCAATGAGATCGACTTGAAGTTGAACTGGGGCCTCTAAAGGACCCTGCTGTGTGTGCCATTCCAGTTTGTGCACAAATCACAACTTCCCCAATCTGTCCCTATACACCTGTCATGAAATTATTTCTGGAAGTTTGAAGAAGTACGGATTTTTTTTCCTTTTTTTTTCTTTTGCAGCATTTGCCATCTTCTTTATTACTTACGTTCTGTTTTGCTTGTTACAGTAATCCATCTTCTCAGGGCTCAGTTCAATGTCTTCCATAGCATTTGATGGACCTACACCCCCTGTGCCCAGTGTTTAACCCTCTTGACCATCGAGCGCCCGCTAGCGCCCGGCCGGAAATCACACAGCCAAAACGCTGAGCGCCCGCCAGCGCCCGGTAAAACACGCGGCAACAATGGGCGCCACCATGTTTCTCGTAGAAAAGGAAGTCTCGCGAGAACGTGACTTCCTTCTTCCTGTAGCCATTTACTTCCGTTTGCAAAAAAACGCGAGTCGATACGTGCCGTGGTTCTCGAGTTACGAATTTTTAAAGTTTTGAGTCGAAATGCCGTTTTTTCACCGTGGCTAACCTTGAGTTCTGCCGTTCTATAATGAGATTTAGTGATGGAGATACTGTGTGTTTTGTAGGATTTACGGCATAAGACTTAGTGAAAGTGCTGGGTAATGAAGCTTAGAGTGACCTAGATTTCGACTGGGATGAAGTTCCAGGTATGATGAACAACAATTCGGAATAAAGTTCTGAAGAAGATTTTTTTTTTTCCCCAAGTAAATGGCTCATGTGACATTCTTCAAACTTACGATATAGCAACATATATATTCGTAGGAATTTTAAAGATTATTTTCATTTCGTATTTTCCTTTCTTCTCTTTTAAATTAATTTTTTAATTGGGTAACCATGTTCAAATTACGGAGTTACTTACCTTGCCGACGGTTTTCGGTGTAACTAAGCTCAGATAAGTGCATACTGAAGAGGGTTAACTCACAACTTCTTGTCTACCTCCAGGTTTGTCCTCCAAAGGAAAGCTGCACCCATTTCTCATAACCATAAACAAACGGTCATCAATTTTCACACTTTTCAGTGGCAAACACTGACTGGCTGTTCTCCAGCTGTGGGCATGTCTGAACAATTTTTTTTTTTTTTTAAAGCCAGGCAAACTTGGATTCCCATTCCGTCCCATTCCATCCTTCATAAACAAGCAGGCCATCAGTATGATCGTACAGCAGGCCGGACGATGCAGAACAAAAAGTGCAATGGTGTCATGTTCAGACATCCTGACCCACAGACACAATTTGGGTACTTTCATGTTAAAAAATTTTGACCTGAAAATCAAGACTCCTGCGTGTGTGCGTGTGTGTGTGTTGTGGGTTTGTGTGTGTGTGTGTATGTGAGTGTGTGAGTGTATATGTGTGCACATGCAGTGCGCGCGCATGTTTCTACCATTCTCCCTCGTTCCTTTTCCCTCCTCTCTCTTCCATCTCCCTTACTCTTACTCTCCCCGATCTCACTGTCTGCCTCTTTTTTCTTTTGCTCAGAGCCAGGTAAGAGCTCACTTGGTGATGGTTCCATCGATGTCAGAGATGACGATCTTGTCGTCGTAGTTCCACAGGTAGATGTGGGAGACACAACGGGTTGTGCCCTGGTACTGGGTGGTCACCGAGTAGCAGATCTCATTCTGACCCTCACGCAGGTTCAGCTTGCCCTGCACCCAAAACCACCATCACACTGTCAGTCGCATGCACCACACACACATACAAACACACACACACATATATACACATACACACACACGCACACACACACACACATACGCACACACATATGCACGCACCCACACACACACTCTCTCTCTCCCATGTACCCTTTCACTCTCTAACACGCATAAGCAGTTGTAAATTTATACATAGCTTAAAAAGTTTTAAGTACTACATCCACAAACCATGAACAAACAAATCACAAGACAAAACATGACGCGTTTCAACCCCTTCTCCAGGCAAGATAAACCACACTCGGGACAACAAAAATAAAGAATGAGCAAACACTTATCTCGTCAAATCCATTTCATTTTTGTTGTCCTGGGTGTTGTTTATCTAGCCTGAAAACTAAAAGAGGTCGAAACACATCATGTTTTGTCTTGTGATTCGTTTCTTCTTGTTTGGCGGATACAGAACTTAGAACTTTTTAAGATTTGTTTAAATTTTCGCCTGCAGTCACCTCACTTTGCAACTATATACACAAAGATCTTCTCATGCACATACACACTGACCACATATGTGCATGTCATGGAGCGACAGGAGCCCACAAGTGAAGACGGCTACGATGGTAACATTGTGTAACACTCTAACCAGTCCAGTCAGATGACGACACAACCTACTCTCTCTCTCTCTCTCTCTCTCACGCCAGCCTCCAGAACTCACCACTTGTTCCGAGGTCAGCCTCAACGTCTTGAAGAACTTCTCCCGACTCTGCTCCAACCTGATCTTGACCTCGTCTGCCACCTTTGACCTCTCCTTCTCCCTCCCTTCGAGCACAACCGAAGCCACCTCCACCTCCACCACGGTGTGATCACTTGATGGGGGGGTCATTTGCGACGTGCAGGGCAGCGTCTGTGGCGACACGGACTCGGGTGTGGCTTGTGAGGAGAGAGAGGAGGGGAGCTGGGCGGTGGAGGGGGGAGTTCTGGGTGACGCCTCCGTGGGCGAGACCTGGCCACGAGCCCCCTGGGCGATGGAGATGGGAGCCGTCCTGGTCGCCCCCTGCGCCATCGGGGATGCAGACATGGGCTTGGCAGCAGAGGAAGGGGGCACGGCGATGGGAGAGGAGGGCAGAACCACAGAGGGGGAGGGAATGGGGATGACCACCGAGGACGAGACGGAGGGAATGGACTGGGAGGGGGAGAGAGGAGGGGGATGGTGGCGGTGATGGTGGCAGTGGTCAGTCTCACCGACACACTCTCTTTCTCCGAGTTGTCCGTGTCAGTCTCCGTGCCCTGCGCCTCCAGTGACGACCTCCTGGACACAAGACAACAGCTACACTGTCACACATGCAGAAAATGACCCCTTCTTGTCTTCTTTTTTTTTAAGCATCTCTGTCCAGCAGTCCCAACACTGCAATCAACTTTCAATGTCACACACCCCAATATCTCTGCCTGAACTGCATTCTTGAACAGCTTTAACCCATCCATGACCGACTACCTGTATACTTGTAGTCGGCCAGCAATTTTGGTGGCAACCGAGTTGCTTCCCTTGTTATGGTTAGTACGTTTGGGAATATGAAGTTTGAAAACAATTTTTTTTTTTTTAGCAATTTTGAAATAAATATGGATCAAAATGTCAAAAGAAGAAATTTTTCGTCATTAAAATCTCGATGAGCCTGCTGACAGGGACTCTCATGAGTCTTGTGGCCTCAAGAAAAGTGATAGTACTAGTGAAAGTGAAGAAGATCATGTAGAAACTGCATCAGTGTCGGATTTTTACTTCAGTGGCCAGTACAAGTGGACCGACTGACCATGGAAGGGCCAAGGGTGTTCAACGTTTGTCTCAAACTCGAGATCGGCGATCAAGTTGTAAAATACCACAGATGAACCTTGACATCCATTTTTCACAGAGTACACCACACCCAGTGCTGATTGCACTACATTTAGGGCAGCTAGACAGGTTTGTTGACAGCCCCTGGTTTTCTCGAGTTTCCCTAGAGGCAGGCTGAGGCTGGCAGGAAGATAAGGCAGAGGCAGTGCCAGTCACAATAGTGTTAAACCATGCTCAGAAGACACAGGTAAATTTTGTAATCAGATACGAATGACTTTTTGTGGATTGATGATTAGGATGACCAGAAAAAAAATCTACACAACAAACACAAATCAAAGCCAAAGTACAAGAAAAATCTCTCTTAACCTCAATTAATTTTTTAACTTAAAACCATCGGACCAACACCTCATGAAGAAATAATATTTCAAAGAGACTAATCCTCAGCCCTTTCACATGTTTCCTCCTATGAGGGGGGACCAGTACTTGAAGCGATCACTCTATGAAGTACCATGTTTAACAAAGGCCTTGTTGAAAGTAACAGATCACTCACACAGGAAAAACACCCACTGATAAACCAATTCAAACTTTCAGCTGCTAAACTGCGAACTGCACAACCATACTTACAAACCTTTGTTACCATATTGAGAGACAAGACATGACTTAGAACATCACATGGCAATCATAAAGGGAACTTGTACACACTTTGAACAAACTTGGCTTTTGTACAATTCTCCATTAATTTGAACTTATGAGTTCAAAATAGAACGTCTGTATTTCACCTGTACTCTACCACTTCATCAAGAACTAATCCAACTGCGTGGTTTTGAAAATGATTGAATGTTGGTACGTATGATTCATGTTCTGCATGACAATGTCAGTGGACCCCACCCTTTCCCCTGCCCTTGCCCCCCCCCCCCCCCCCCCCCCCCTTGTTTTTTGCGTGTACAGATGTTTGATTGTTCAGCTGGCTTTCTTTGTTGCTGTTTTCTGTTTTGTAATCGACTGTTTTATATCAAATTGGGTTGTAATGTATGCGTCTTTGGAAAACGATTCATTATTAAAACATTTCACTTAAAAAATTTCCACTGCATGCAAGAGGACAGGGAGGGAGAAATGGCGCAGGTGGAGAAGCCAGAAGAGAGTTAACAAATAATGCAGGCAGACTTGTGACAAGGACTTACCTGCCCATGGTGAACTTTTTGGGCGTGCCGTGAGCGCTGGTGGGGGACTGGTAGCGGGGCTGACTGCAGGGCTCAGGCTGGCCTCGCTCTGTCATGCACACACACACACACGCCTTGCCCGTCACATGTGTTAATTATAATCATAACAAGGATGGACATTTGTGGTAGTTAATCTTTAATAAACGCTATGCACTTACAACAAACAGGACAAAAACACTCTAACCACAAAGCACAGGCATCAAAATGCAGTCATGTATTCCCCCCCCCCCCCCCCCCCCCCCCCCCACACACAGTGCAGCAGGTGTAAGGGGAGACAAAGGGACATCACTCAGGATGTGAATGGAGTCGTTTCAAGAGGGGATCTGAAGGATGATGGAAAGTCGGAACTAAGAAGTCACAGAGTTTATTCCATACAGATGAGGCCTCGACAGAAAATGGACACCGACTTGCTGTCAAGATGCGAATGTGAGGGATGCAGAGGAGACAAGTATCCGATGAAAAGTGCATCTGTTCTGACAGAGTGTACAGATGGAAATGGATCACCGAGGTAGGAAGAAGCAATACCATTCAGGGATTTGAAGCACAGCAGAGAAAGTTTATAGTCAAGTCTGTCCTTGGGTTCCCACCTCAGACTTTTGTGTTGTCATTCATTTCTTCATCAAACTAACTTTGCCTGTGCTTCAATCCATTTGTTTACCATTTCATTTTCTTCATGACAAGAACCTATGACAGGAATCAATCTGAAGCTTTGTTGTCATACAAATAAATCGTCCATTACACACAGACAGTTACATGTAACTCAGTTAAGTCTTTTTGCAGTCTGCCTGCTAGAATGCCTGACAGCTAAAGTTTGTTGCAAAGTGAGGCGATTGCTGGTGGAGATACTAAACAAATTTTAAAAGTAATGTGGATATACAAATTACAGGACAAAACATGTCACAAGATTCAATTCCCATCTTGCGCCGAATTCAAATAGTGACTGCTTGTTCTTCATTTCTGTAGCCCTTGAGTGTTCTCTTTGCCTGATGAAGGTCGAACCGTATCATATTTTGTCTTGTGATTCGTTTGTCTACATTATGCAATGGAGTCATAACAATTACTTTTAAAATTTACTCAAGTTTAACCCACTTTCGCCTGTGACACATGACTACAATGAAGCCATCCTGTGTAGCAGTTCTTTTCCTTCCATGTTTTTATCTAATATTCACTAGATTCATACACATACAAACACACACAACAAAATACTACACAAGATAATTTGTTTTTACACCTCTTCTATGAGGGAAATCACCCACAAAGGCGGAAAACTAAGATGAAATGAGATTGAAACAGAGAGGAGGGGCTGGATCTTAATGCTGGTGTTACAACACACACACACAAAGTTTCAGTATCATCAATGAGGCCAACTGCGTGCAGACCAATAATTAGGTAACAGCAATTGGCGTCTATTTTTCAAGATCAAGATGGACAACAATGGTCAGGGACAGTATTTGCTAAATCACACACACACATGCACACACACACACACACACACACACACACACACACACACACACACAACTTATCAATGGTTGCATGCATGGTCTGAAAACTGAAAGACTGGAGGCATAAGAAAACATGCAATGTCTGTGCCAAAGCATGATTTCAAGGGGAGGTGTGTGCAGGGTGAGGCGATGATGGTATCCGTTTCATTTTTCACCTATCATCTTACTGCAGAGGCTTCTTCCAGGTAGTAAGTACCTGATCTTGCTTCAACTTCAGTAAAAAAAAAAATTTGTTTTCATTGTTTTAAGTTTGGGTGTATTCAAATAATCTTCACAAAACGTACAAAGCATGATGAAATCATGGGGATAAACAGGTACACGTGTACAGACAGTCTAACCAAGGCCTGACAACACACTGACCACTTTGCTTGATGCCCCTTCGTTGTCGCTGGTCACGCTTGCCCCACTGACTGGGAGGGTCACGCTCAACGGCGCCGACGACACCCTGCTGGAGGTCTCCTCCGACCCGCCTTCTGCGTTCTGATTGGTGGAGCTCCGCCACCACCATGACAAGCCTGAGGTCTTCTCTTCTTCAACGTCTTCTTGGGCATGTGCTTCTTCACGAGGCTGGACACTGCCGCCTGAAAGTCAGATGTAGGTTAACCACCTGAAAGTCAGATGTAGGTTACACTATGTACACACAGACGCCTGAAGGTTAAATGTGGATTGACACCATGTACAAACATGATGTCTGAAAGACAGGTAATGATTTATTCTTCAATTCTTTAGTCTCTTTGGAAAATGTACACACACTCGTAAGGATGCGCACCTACATGCGCACACACACACTCTCTCTCACACATGCACACACACACACACACACACACACACACACACACACACACACACACCCTGCCCATTTCCCTTTCAGGTCCAGCATCCCGAAGAAGGTATTACTGCATGCAGACTTAGTTCATCAACAACCACTGACCCAGGCTCTCTCTCAAAAGTAGTGGGGGAGTGGAGGGCATAATAGGGAAGGCAAGGGACAGGAGGTGTGGGGAGTGCGGGTGCTGAGGGGGGGGGGGGGGGGGGGGTAAGGAAGGGAATGGAAGGAAGGGGCTACTTGAGAAGAAGACACGAATCTACATAACTTCTCTCTCTCTCTCCGTCTCTCATGTGCACATACACCACACCCACATACATAAACACATGCACGTACGCACACCCTTTCCCCCCTACACACACACACACACACATACATACACACACACACACACCCTCCATAAACACACACACACACACCACACTTTGCAGTGGTCTAGGGACTCACCTCAGGCATACGTTTGTTGAAGGCCATTTCACACAACACTACTGGAGCCGCTGTCGCCCAGTTGTAATATCTGTCACACATAGTGCTATATATGCATTTGTTCGTCTGTATATGCCTGCATGCGTGTGTCCATGTGTTTAAAATGGCACAACCAACATCAGTAGGTACTCAAGGTCTGACCAGCGCACTGGGCTAATATGTAGTAGTCAGACATCTGCTAAATCATAGCCACAAGACCCCTCTTCTTAAATTCTCCCATCTTAGTTATTAATTCATTTATCCCCAGCTTTAAATCGTGTGCAGTGTGGTCTCAAAACTTACCCTCAACTTATCCTCTACTGACCCTTCTCTGTGGACTAGTCTGCACGCAGTGATGCCTCATTGATGATACTGAAACTCTGTGTGTGTGTGTGTGTGTGTACATGCACGATGCATGCCTGCGTGCATGTGCTTGTGTGTGTGTGTGGATGCACACTTGTATGAGTGAGGCAGGGAATGTCACCGTGTTTGGGTGTGTATAACAGTGAGCGAAAAAATTATCATATCATCCATATGAAAACTTGGCATAACATTCTTTTAAACATGACATCATCTAAAAAAAAGAAAAAGCCAAACCAACAAAAAGTGAGTTAATTCAAGATTATTTCAGGTTACTTTTATTTCACTCAGATTACCCTTTTCCACACACACACACACACACACACACACTCACTACTACAACCACACAAACACACACAGGCCTCATCATCCAAATCCACTGAGTTCGACCCCACTCCATTCCACCCTCTCTGCACCCCCCACCCCTACCCCCAATTCCTGCCTCTTCCCACTCCCCCTCCTCCAACTGACCCTTCTCGAATCTTGACCACCAGGTCGGGATTGCTGAGGACACCAGGCTGCTCCACGAGGTCATCATAGGTCAGACCTTCTTCATGAACTTGTCCAGGGTGATGCCGTCAGGGTCAGACAACCCCCCACACAGCGACAGCGCCACAGTCCCCAGGTGGCGCACCTCTGACTCCAGGAAACTGACGGGGCCGCCAATGGCGCCGTCGACAGAGTGCGGTGACTGGGGGAGGGAGGCTCCTCGCCCCGACTCGCTGTCCTCTTCCCGCTCCCGCTCCCCGGATGGATTGAAACCTGGGGATCACACTTCTGTGTCAACCATTACAACCTGCCTGAGGCAAGGGCTAAAGCACCTTACCTTCATTGCAGACTTCAATAAGCCATGTCACTATCTCACAGACAAATGTTAAGAGATCTACTAAAAATGACTCTTGTCGACTTCATCTTCAGAGCCCTGCTTTAGCCTTTTTTTTTTTCCACTGGTTTCAATGAAGAAAATCACATTTACACCTTGTGTACTGACTATCTGATTTTCCCAATTATTCAAGGACACACACACACACACACACACACACACACACACACACACACACAGAGGCACACGCACACACACACACACACACACACACACACACACACACACGCGCGCGTGTGCGCGCGCACACGCGCGTGCGCATGCACGCACGCACACACACGGACTGACCTGGGGCTACCAAGGTAAAGCTTGGCAATCTCAGGGTCTCCAGGGAGGTAAGGTCAGCCAGGTACATGCCCTTCTCCTCCACCGTCCCTTTGGACCCCCCTGCCTTGGCCGCCGCCTTCTTCTGGCTTTTGTGATGAGACGTCCACAGGGGACAACAGCCCTCCAGTACTCACCTTCTCTGAATCTGAATCACACATCAGACATTGCAACAATAACGATGATGTTCAGATTACCAAATTTACATTTTAGCCAGTATGGGGAGAGTTCATTCTTTTGAATCACGGATCAGATATTACAACAGTGATAATGAGGCAAGATACCAAACGTTTCATTTTAGCGAGTATGGGAAGAGTTCATCATTTTCAAACTTCTCAGTGTATTGCAGCTAACATTAGAGCCAACACACACAAAGCTACAAGGTTATAATCACTAATAAAATAATCCCCAAGTGTCCGATCCTACTTTACATCTCTACTTTCAATCAGTTTCACATATGCTTGTATTTGATAACATTGTTTGATTTTTAAACAAATTTGTTCAAAGTATAAAAAAAAATGGGGGGGAAAGGGGTCACCAGGGGGTGAATTTTTTTAAGAATGAAAAAAAAAAGGGACAGCAAAATGTCAAATTTCCCTCCTGAAGATTTAAAAGGAAATGTAGACTTGGGCAAATATCTGCTTTCTTTGGCAGTCAGACGAACAGAGACTAGCACGGATCTCAATGCAACAACATTCTGGAAACACTGCCCACTCTTCGTTTTCAAGACAATTCTAAAATCAGAAGCTGGTCCACTCTCCTGTTTTCATAAACGATTACTAATTACTTTCACAATGCCTTTAAGCACTGGTGAAAAGTTCTACTGATCCAGTACCATTCCTGTTCAATTTATATTTTGTGGGTCTTGCATCAACACCTTTTCTGCAAAGATCAAGAGGAGTGAGATGAGGGTACAGAACTGAAGAGTCTGATGCTGTGGAGGAAGGCTGAAGAGGTTCTTCCTACTGGAGAGTTGTCTCTTGGTAGCACTGGACAACATGAAGGCGACAGGGAAATGACACAATCACCTGGCTCTCTCTAAACAGAGAAACAAGACTGCTGCCTTACTCACTTGCATGACTATTCTTTCTCCTTTGGAATAACAAAAGATTAGTGAAAACAGCGTCAACAAAAAGGCAGACACTATGCACCTTTAGCTATAGACTGCACCCTTATTCCCCATCTCCGCTCCCAGGTATTGCGTTTGCTCGCCTGCGAATGGTTCTTTCTTTGGTGGTCAGTGCTCCATTTCACGTTTAATCGAATGTACAGTGCTTGTTACAGTGCTAAAATCACACGCTGAAATTTCAGCAAATATGTAAAAAAACATGTACCATTTTAAATTCCTGAGGAGGTATGAACACTTACCATCTTTATGGTCATGAGCTATGAGAACAAACATGTCCTTTGCTCACTGATTGGAGCTCTCCTCATCATGCCCATCAATGAAAGAACTGCCAAGCAAATTCGCTTTCTATTTCCCCCAGCCTAACAAGGGATGCCACTGTTGTATACTTGGAGTTACCTTTCTTCTCACTCTTGTTTCCCCTCACAAGAGAGTGAGACAGACCATACTTACTATGCTTCCGTATCCTTTGTTTTTATTCCCCAGTAAATATGAATACCTTATACCTTCTTTTTTTTTTTTTTGAGAAAGGTGTGAAATTTCACCACATCATTAAGATGTAAAACACTGGAAATCACACCTCAACTAGTTTCAAGCTGTAGTTTGGGGACAGACAGAAAGACACAGACAACACCCTGCTTCGCCTAAGCTTCATCTGCATGGCGTGGCAAGCACACCTCACGGCATCATCAGCACTCTCCTCTCCCCCTCTCACCTACACCCCTCTGCCGCCCCTCACCCTGTCTCTCCAGCGCGCTGGCGATGCTGGCAATGGCGTCGTTGCAGGGCGGATTGTCGGCAGAGGTGAGGGGGGTCTGCGTGGGGAACTGGCCCCAGTCCCAGGTGGGTGTCGCGTCCTGCAGCAGCTTCTGCTGGCTCTCCTCCGTGTGTGACGGGTCGACCTCCGTGTCGCTCTTGGGCGTCGGGGGCCGCGTCGGCAGCGGACTGCACAAAGAGAGAGAGACACACACCTGGGGTCAGTGTACTCCCGTGACCAAACAATCAGAATCTGGTGGTGCCTTGGTGTTACTGTTTGAGATACAGAGAACACATTTTTCAGCCATAAGGTGTCCATCAATGGGACTGAAGTCTTCATACCTCACCAGTTTGGCTAGGAGGTAAGGATGAAGTGAGGGCCAAAGGTAACATGGGAATGTCCAGCGAGTGTAACGAGAGCTTTCAGTATATTCTTCTTCTTCACACTGACACAAAGATTCTGAAAAAATTCTATTTGGGGACCATTTTGTGTTTAAAACTCTGTGACATTTACTTGACCTGAACAACACTGTAGAAGCAGATTAAGAAAAGCCATAGTAATACAAATCAGAACGCGTAACGTGTGGTCACTTCCACTTTAGGTGGGACACTCACTCAATGATCCCATTTCGTTTTTCTTTAAATTTACCACTCTAACATTCTCTGCCTTAAATCAGCCCCTTCACATATCACACATGAAAAGTGTTTTTTTTTTTTCAGACAATTTTCAAAAAACAAAAGACAAATCTGGCATTTAGAAAAACCTCAGGCAGAACTCCAATGGGCGGGCTCTCTTTTTTTTTACTTCCTAAAACTTTCAAAGATGCTCATGTATCTCAATCCAGCCGATCACGCTGATAACTTTTCATGCTTTAAAAGGCCACCGAACCTTCACTGACCTCTGCGTTGGGGACATCTCCGGGTCGCTGAATGGCGGTATGAAGTTCTCCATACTGCTGATGCGCAGTCCTTCAGAGGCGCTCCGCTTTCTCCCCAACTGTCTTCTTCATGTCCAAAGAGATACTGCGGCTGGCCCCTAGGCTGTAGGCAGCCATCTCCTCCTCTTCCGATGTGGATTCAGTGACCTCCATGTCAAAGATGGGGTCGTTCTCCAGCCCCCAGACCCTCAGGCATGGACTGGGAGCGCGGAGAGGAGCGTATCCCTCCGTACTTCTGCTTCTTCTTCTTCAACACCTTGCGACGTGGTTTGCCCTTCCGCCGTCGTCCTCAAAGGAGCTGTCTGATTTCATGTCCTTGGTGAGCGAGGTGAGGTCCAGTGACACAGCTACATCCTCGGGGAGTGGCGGCGGCTGCGACGTGCATCCACAGGCAGATCCTGCAAGTACCGGCGTGGTGCCTGCTTACAGCTGTCCACCGGCTGGCCCTGTAGATCGGCATTCTCCTGGAGCATGGCCTGGAGCTCCTGATGCTCGCTCTCCTCTTTCAGCTTGGCCAGACCCGCGGCCATCAGCTCGTCGGCAGACTCTATGGGGGAGGTGGCCAGGTCAGCCGGGAACTCCACCTGTGACAGGCGCCATGCCACATGCGTCTGATCAGTGCATCCTGTCGATCTGTATTCACAATCAATGGCTGCATCAACCAGAGAGACACAGACAAACTGAACATTACCAACAGACTGCAAGGTATTATGACCATCAAAATTCAGAGATCTATACTCCAGACAATCTCTAGAATGCAAGATTTAACAACCATCAAAATTCAAAGTCCTACACTCACAGACAACCCCTGGGTGGTAGTGATGAAGATGAGTCTGATTTTGTAGGATTTATGGCAGAAGACTTAGTGAAAGTGCACGCTAATGACGCTGAGAGTAACCTAGACTTCGACTGGGATAAGGAGACAGACATGATAAACAATGATTCAGAAGAAAGTTCTGAAGAACAAGGGCCCCCCCCCCCCCCCCCCCCCAGTAAATGGCTGATGTGACATTCTTCCAACTTATCATATAGCAGTATGTCTAGAAAGTTTAAAATTATTTTCATCATTTTCTTTCCTCTCTTTTGATTTTTAAACTGGGTAACCATGTTCAATTATGAGTTACTTCTCTTGCCCTGTTTTATGCCTAAGTAAGTGCAGATGAGCGCATGCACAAGAGGATCAATAATAACAACAATAACATGATGAAACAGCAGCAAAACACATACATCTGAGAAGCGCCCGACCATGCTCCTTAGGGAGAAGGCCTGCCTTGCTTCCTTTCTTTTTTTTTTTACTACAACTCTTTCAGTTTCAGTGTGTGTGTGTGTGTGTGTGTGTGTGTGTGTGTGTGTGTGTGTGTGTGTGTCTGTGTGTGTGTGTGTCTGTGTGTGTGTCTGTGTGTGTCTGTCTGAGTGAGTGAGTGTGTGTGTGGGTGGGTGTGTGTGTGTGCGTGTGTGTGTGTGTGTGTGTGTATATCTGTGTCTGTGTGAGCGGACACATGTGCATGCAAGAGTATGTGCATACATAGGTGTGTGCTAGCATGTATGTGCCTGTGTCCTTGAGCATGCATATGCTGTGTATTTGTGTGTAAGACAGCTGGGGGTTCAGAGGCCAGACAACGGCTTCACAGTAACTATCAATACAATATTGAGACACATTTTCCTCATTTCCTCCAACATACTATCTCAGATCACAGACTCACCTCCGACATCAAAACACAGTCTTCAATACTTTTCACCATACTTGTACACACACACACACACACACTGATGATTCATTTTACAGTCATATGCAACTGTCTCATGGACATTTGCATGTTGAAAACAGGCAACGTGTTCACCCTGCACCGACCACCGTGAACTGACCTCTTCCTCATCATCGGTGAACTCCTGCACGAAGAAGGCTTCCCCAGCCTCCCCCAGCTTCATGTGCAGCCCCACCTGCTGTCCATTGATTTCAATGTCCACCTGAAGGACACAGCCATCCACAATGCTTACAGCCAATCCTCAAGGTGTCTAGGTTATATATCTACATTTATCCCCTAGGAGACGACCGTCTACTGACAGAAAGAAGTCTGAATAATAATTCAGAAAACAATCTATAGACAGAAAGAAACCCAAAGAATAATTCAGAGTGCTTTTTGTCCCATTAAAACATTATCTTCTCTTTTTTGGGGGCTAAATATAAACTACAAACCCCACACAGTTTGTGTGTTTTCACACATTATGGACATTATGCATATTATGGACAATTGGTATTTGAAACTTTGTTGATATCATGTCATAGTTATGCTTCTGTTAACGCTTGAAGAAAAAGGGATGGATCAGCACTGACAAAACAGAGAATCAATTGACATCAAAGCTTCCAATCTTCTGTCTGGCTGGCCCCCCCCCCCCCCCCCCTCTCTCTCTCTCTCCAACCATACCACATGCATGCATACACACACACACACACACACACACACACACACACATGTACACTTGAGGATCAGCATCGACAAAACCTGAGAAACAACTGACATCAGAAGCTCACAATCTTCTGCCTGCCCCTCTCTCTCTCCAACCATGCATGCATGCATGCATGCACACACACACACACACACACACACACACACACACACACAACGTACACTTGATCAGCTTCGACAAAACCTCAGAAAAACAACTGACATAGAAGCTCTCAATCTTCTGCCTGCCTCTCTCTCTCTTGCCCTCTCTCTCTCTCTCCAAACACTCACACACATGTTCGCAAGCGTGCGCGCACACACATGCGCACACACACAACACACAACACACACACACACACAAAACACATGTAATACACACACACACACACACATACACACGCACACACACACACACACACACACACACATACACACACACACATAACACACACACATACACACACACACACACACACACAACACACACACACACACACACACACACACACACACACACACACACACACACACACACACACACACACACACACACACACACACACACACACACACACACACACACACACACACACACACACACTCTTCTTCTCCTCCCACTGTGTAATTCTCTCCAACGTCTTGTCCCTCACAATTTTCTCCCTGGATCGCAGCACCCCCCCAGTTTGCCGAAGCGGACATGAAAGGGAGAGGAGTGGTAGGAGCCATCCGGCTGTTTGACGATGACCACGTCAATGGCCCCGGTCAGCGTGGCCGAGTTGATCTCATTGTAAAATCCCTTCAGACTGGAGTACACACGCCCCACAAACGAGAAGCTCATGATGGTGGAACTTTTTTGTTTCTTTTTTTCTCACCGCATCAGATAACCTGCAATACATGTGTATATATATATATATATATATATATGCGCATAAAGTCTCATGCAATAATGTTGATGGGGTGCACTGACAAAATCAATACATTACTGTGTATTTGGATCCACTTTATTCAGTATAAACCATATTTTTTTTCCAGTGCCGTCCATGGTTTATTACAAACAAGCACTGGATTACATAAATTCTCAGTATTGGGTGGGTTTTTTTTTTATTATTATTATATGATAACTCAAGAGAATTCTTGACTTATGTAAACACACCAGCCTTACACATTACCACTAAAAAAAAAAAAAAATAGTAATAATAATACATGCATTTACATGCACAGCATTAAAACATACCAAGTTCGATGTATACTTACAGTGCTTTCTGCACAGAATAGGTATCTAAGTTTTTCAGAGCTCAAACAGGTTATCCAAGGTAAAACGAAATCCTTAATTCAGAGGGAGAGAGAGAGACTGGAGGGGGAGGGGGGGGGGGGGGGAAGAGAGAGAGAGAGAGGACGGACGGGATGGGGCACTTTTAAAAGCATAATAAGGGATTCTGGTGGTTTTTAGATTTATCTGGCAAAAAAAAAAAAAAAAAAAAAAAAAGACAGAGCTGAAAATTTTCCATGATGCTGAAGTTTTACCCATCGCCACTGGTCCAAAGTCTTTTTCTTTTTTCAGTTCTGTGTGTACGGCTATCAAGCACAGTAGCACTTACAGGTTACTTACAGCAGGTGAAACAGACAGGCAACATCAACACAGTCCAGCCCAGTACTGTGACTGCGAAACACAGTGTGTGTGCAATGAATGTGGCAGCACCACTTTGGACAGAGAACCCCGATGTGTTTTGACTATCCTTTCCCTGCAAAGTTGCTGATGTACTCACTATGCAGCACAGGAACCTTACTAGTGATTCCCTGCAATGCAATATGAGCCCTCATTAATTATATTAATCTGCCGAGATCTTTACCGCTATCCTTACCGCTATCCGATGCCCTGTCTAGATGTAACAGTCATTTAACTCTTGTCTGGGGTTCCTGTGTCTAGCACATTACGATTACTGCAGGGCTTGGTACTTGACCCTGCTACTCCCCTCCCCCTCTGTCTCTCTCTCTCTCTCTCTCTCTGTGAGCACATTATCCATCATAAAATCACACAGACTTCATGATTTTGCATCGAGCTTATCTTTGACCCATTTAATCTGCAAATGTTTCCACTTTCAGAATCTCTGATAACATTCTTTCACGAATGTAACCACATGAACTACATTGGCCTCAAAAATAGAAACAACAGCTTGGCTTACAAATGATATAGAATTTATTTTTTATTTCTATTAATAAAATATTGAAAATCAAAAAGAAAATCACTTGGGATATCTTGTGTTTACATCAAAACAACTCAAGATCATCTAATACACACACACACACACACACACACACACACACACACACACACACTTCCAACACACACGCACACACACACACTTCCAATCTAAGTTCAAAAGACAAGACCCTGCAGTCCCTGCATCTTCCTACCTTAATCACTGTCAAACATAATCAACAACTCTGAGTTGGAATAAATCAGAAGTAAGATTTGCCGGTGTTTCTTGTACTAAAAAGCAGCCATGGCCAACCACTTCTCTGTCTATATCTAATGTTCATTCCCTCACCCCACCCCTTTCCCACCCTCTTCCTACTCCATCAATACACATTCTCTCTCTTCTTACGCATTCTAAACATGGAGTAATATTAAAATTTCAATTATCTACCTTCAACTTTTTTATGTACACCAGTCGGTAGTACAAGTCAGCACTGAACTCACAATGATATATTTTGAAAACTAATATTACATTGTAATTTACAGCTCCCCAATCCAATGTTGGAAGGATTGCTTCACTCTCTGTTTTCAATTTGTACAGGGTATTTTCACTCCAAGACAGAACTGCTAACATACAAAAAGCAGACACCTTGTGCCTGCTATCGTAAGTATAATAATAGGTAGATATTTTGTATAATTTATTTTGTTCAGACTTTTTTTTCAACCCCTGCAAGCAGTAACAAAAAGACATCTTCTGTTAATTGTAATCATGAATATCTGTTAAGTTTATTTCATGACTTGTCAATTTCACTGAAAACATGCAATATGACTACGCATCTTGTCCACCCTCTGTTCTTTTTTTTAACTTCATAAATGCGCCATCTCTGGAGAGATGCTGATGACAAAATCTCTTTCAAATATACACACATGGGCTGATCATCAGATGAAAGGGGCCAACATTTTGTTTAGTTGTACCTCTTCAGTCAATACTGCCTGGGTGTTTGAAAAGCGTAACAAGTACTTTTGACACATGGCTACAGCATTGGTGTAGCTGTCCTTATTGCCTGACTATATCCTTTGTTAATTTCTGACACTGACGCTGACAGAAGCTTCCAGCATTTCACAAAATTAAATGCTCCTGGTGCATGTTTACTGGATGATTAAGTAAAAACACACCATACACCTGTTTTTGTAAGAGTGAATCTCACACAGGCACTGAAAATGAAAGAAGTTCATATGTCGCCCAAAGGTTCAAATGTGCTCAAAGCATGCTTCATCAGTAGACCTGATGATTTCAACATTTCATCTCCTAAGAGCTGACTGCTTAGTTATCCGATTAAAAAAAAAAAAAGTTCCTTTTTAAATTCATATGTTATCATGAAGCCTCAAGCTTCACTGCATTTCTGTATCTATATGAGCATACAAGTGTGTGTATTATGTGTGCGAGTATGTGTGTGTGTGTGTGTGTGTGTGTGTGTGTGTGTGTGTGTGTGTGTGTGTGTGTGTGTGAGTATGCAAGTGTGTGTGTGTGGTATGTGTTTGTGTGTGTGTGTGCGAGAAAGTGAATGAGTGAGTGACAGAAAGAGAGAGAGAGAGAGAGAGAGAGAGTGTGTGTGTGTGTGTGTGTGTGTGTGTGTGTGTGTGTGTGTGTGTGTGTGTGTGTTTAAAGACTAAGTAAGTCACATTTTTTACATCCAGATCATACACTGCATAAGCAGAATCTGCTCCTTTTTGAATTTTTCTATCAAGCCATCAGCAAACGAAAGCCATATGAAAAGTAAGGCAATACTTTTTTTTCTACATGTGAACACACTGAAATAAAGAATGGCATGATATAGTATGATGTATGTCAAACCAATTCATGTTTCTTTCACTAACATGCATACAGCGGCACAAAGTAATTTACTAAGTTATTTAGTATACCCACATAAAGCAGTATCAATAACAAAACAGTTGCAATAAGAAGAGGCAGGGATATGTGTGTGTGTGTGTTCACTCACGCGCGCATGTGTGTGTGTGTGTGTGTGTGTGTGTGTGTGTGTGTGTGTGTGTGTGTGTGTGTGTGTGTGTGTGTAGTGTGTGTGTGTGTGTGTGTGTGTGTGGTGTGTGTGTCTTTAGCGTGTATGAGAGACAGACTGACTGAGAGACAAAGAGAGACAGAAAGGGAGGCAGACAGAGACAGTAACACTCTCTCTCTCTCTCTCCCTTTGTCTCTCTGTCTCTCTACCAGTTATTCTCTCTTCCAATTCCACCAAAATGAAAGTAAATCCACTTTGCACCAGTCATCCAAATTCGCCAGTTTCCCTCAGTCTTGGCAGCTCCCAATGATTTTCTATTGGAACAAGTTTGGACAGCAGTGCTCTGTATCTACCTTCACTGTGTCAAAAATATCATACTGACTTTGATTTATCAAGGCTGATGTAAATGAAGAAAAACCCCATGACTAGATTCTGATTATGACATCAGCGCGCCGGTGTACAATAAATAAACCGAAATGACATGGCAAATCTTCAGTGGATCAGTCGAGTCTACACGATGGAAAACCGAAATAAATCAGTCAAGAGATCACGACTGAGAGCCAAAAACTTGTGCTCGTTTGGTCCATCTCATCCTCCATCAGTTCTAAACACAATGCGATAGTTCCCATGTGAAGTCAAAGAGATTAGTTGTTGCATAGACAATTCTGCCAACGTCATCGTACCCGTCGCCGTACCTGCTGTACTAATCGGAGGAGCTCCCGTTTAGGCCATTAGTATAAGAAATAAAATATAATTTCGTCAAAAATAATAAAACAGCGAAACTTGTAAGATAAGAAAGTGTCGCTGCACGTTCCTCCCATTTCTATCACCTCTCATGCGATAGCATTTCATTTCCTGAAACTTGAGCTCTTCCTCTACAAGTAGAACTGAAGATGGACTTTGGAACGTGGAATTTTCATGAGCTGAAGCAGACAGTGAAACGTTTGGACTAGGCGAATACCGATGACCCCGGTAACACATTTAAGGTTACTGATGAAAGTACACTTACCTTATCCTCAGGCATTTGGCAGCCGTTTGGTAAACATCTTCACTACCGTTTGTATCGGGTAGTATTATAGTTTGTTGCCCGGTATGTTGCAACTATCGCTCAAAATACTTCCACCAGCCTTCAGACAGTCGGCTGCCATTGATAATCAGCCAATCGCCTGATCAAGCGGGGACCTGAGGTCAAGGCGGGGCTTCCAAGTAACGCGTTTGTTGATTGGCTAAAAAAACGGGGTGTGCGAGACATAGTCTAGTTGAAAGACAGGCTCAGTTTGCAGACATAGGTAATGGTACAGTGAATAGTGCACACATCTTCAGCTTCCGTCTCTACTCCAGCTAGTATTAAACCTGATGTTGCTGGTTAGTTTTGTGAATCATCTTCCATGCTCTCATGACAACGCACACATTTCTGCAGATAAACAGTTGATTTTGTACATAAAAAAAGACTAGATCGAAAGAGTGAAAAGACTGCCAGGTCACCGAGCGAGGTATCGGAGGACATAAAAAAAGATGTCATCACCAATGGGAGGACGTCGTCAACACATATGAGTCAGTCATGGTACGACTGCAGACCACATGTGTGACACTATTGTCTACGAGTCACGGAGGAGAAGCTACAAAGTGGCGTGATATACCGGCAGCATCGCAGTCCTGTTATGATCGATAGGATAACGGCTTGCTCAACTGTCTGCCTAGCTGCCCTTGCGTGGGGTCGATTTCATTTGGGTACGGCCAGGTCATGGCCGAAAAAAAAATTAAAAAAAAAAAAGGAGTTTGTGTAGGCTAGGCCTACATCAAATAATGAGAGAGCGAGGGGGGGGGGGGGGGGGGGGGGGGGGGGGGGGGGGGGTGGGGGGGGGGGGGGGGGGGGGGTGGGGGGGGTGAGGAACAGGGGTTCACAAGAAAGAATATATTCTGACATAGAAAAAGAATGGTGGCATTGGCTGAATTCCGTAGGCTTGTTCTTTTAATGGAGAGAAGTGTGTGTGTGTGTGTGTGTGTGTGTGTGTGTGTGTGTGTTCTTAACTTTTATAAAGAATGACTGGCGGAAAACCCGGAACGATTTTTTTTTCTTTTCATAAATCCTGTTTTCTCGTAAAGCCAGTTTATCTTTCACATAGATTCCAGTATATTTTTATTGTCGTACTGATCGAAGTACTCTATACTTTGCTACGTCTTCTGAATAGATCGTTTATGAAATAAAAAGGAACATTTCACAAAAATAGATTTCCGAAAGAAATGATTTTTTTTTTAATAGCAGATGAGAGTGTGTCTGTGCGCGCGCGCGCGCGCGCGTGTGTGTGTGTGTGTGTGTGTGTGAGTGTGAGTGTTGGGGGTTGGGGGGGGGGGGAGTGTATGTGTGTGTGTGTGTGTGTGTGTGTGTGTGTGTGTGTGTGTGTGTGTGTGTGTTGGGGGGGTGTTGTCAGTACAACTTTGAGTTAATCTGACAATAAATTGGTTTCAGTCAGTCAGTGTGTTGGGGGGGGGGGGGGGTGCTTGCGCGCGTGCTTGCACGCATGTGTTCCAAATTGACTGTAATGTACCTCAGTACAAGGTTGTGTCATTTGTGTAATGTGTAGCGTTCTGATGTCACTTTTCTTTCAGCCATTCTCACCAAGTTGATTGTGAAATTATTATGGTTCATTTCAGGCTGTCAGAGACAGACAAACTGACTGACCGAGAGAGACACTCATTTCTTCAACGAGAAACGTGATGCACAACTGATACATATCTCATGATTATGCTTACAATATCCTGACTCTCTGTCTTTTGCGCCATGGAAAGCATGGTTGTCGTAAAGCATCATGCTTCGTTTCAGGTTGTCCCGTTGAGAGAGAGAGAGAGAGAGAGAGAGAGAGAGAGAGAGAGAGAGAGAGAGAGAGATAGGCTTTCACACTATATAGTCTATACATTAAAACAAAACATCAACAACAAATTACTACACGTAGTCAAATACAAGAGAAACGGATTTTTTTTTCTTTTTCAGGACGTAGATGTTTACCTATATTAATGCTTCATGTAGGTTAAAATTAGTTCACAGTAGGGTGACTTTGGGCTGAAATTGAAACACGAGCAAAGACACAAGTACTGCGCCGCCAAACGAAAGAATAAGCAACTTACAACACAAACGCAACGCGTTCGACCTATTCGGTCTTCTTCAGGCATGACAAACGCAATTCAAGACAATTAAAACAAAGGATGAACAGACAGTCACTTTTCGAGCCAGGTGAAGGAAGGTTGCGTCGATGGAAACGAGGCTGAAGGGAGACAATACTGGATAAGGATAATGAAAATGACGGTGATAATAAATAAAATACCCCTAACAACAAAACAACAATAACAATAATGATAATTATGATGATGATAATCGTAATGTAATCATATGATGACAATGCTAATGCTGGTGGTTGGACAAAGCAAGTTATTTTTAAGCAAAACAAATCCGCACCATACGAGTGATTCGGACTCGGAATCGTCGGCTGTGCAGGCAGACGCTCAGAACGTTATCTATATACTGCTCAAAAACAATTGAAAGGCCACTACCACTTTTTAGGGTACCTCGTTTGACTTTACTTTTTTCCATAACACGGCACTGCACCCACCCAAACTTACTGAATTTGGTTGCATGCCTGATCAGTCAACTTGAATTTGATCAGAAATCAACTCAGTCTGTGTCATGCACATCACAGCGGTGAACTGAAATGTGCACATACTGCACGAAAAAAAAAAAGGTACAAATCAAAACAGGCCTGTTGTGCAACAGAGCACATCTGAACTGCAGGAATACTGCAATGCACGTGCAACCCATGTCTTATCTGAACACAATCTGTGTCATTGGTGTTTTGATTAATGGCTGAAGTAAAGTTCGAAAGCATTGTTTTGGGTTGTTTCCGTTCTGTTGTGAAATAGCGAGAGAATTTCCAAGTGGCCTTTCAATTGTTTTGAGCAGTATATCTGAAACCTGACGACAGAGAGAGAGAGAGAGAGAGAAGAGAGAGAGAGAGAGAGAGAGAGAGAGAGAGAGAGAGAGAGTCCAACATCAGCACGCACGCAGACACAAGAGAGAGACAGAGAGAGAGAGAGAGAGAGAGAGAGAGAGAGAGAGAGAGAGAGAGTGAACAGACACACACACGCGCGCGCGCGCGCGCGCGAGCACGCATGCACAGAGAGACAGAGACAGACAGACAGATAGAGAAACAGAGACTGAACACACACACACACACACACACACACACACACACACACACACACACACACACACACACACACACACACACACACACACACACACACACACACACACACACACATACACACACACACACACTTGTTGCTTTTGTTGTCATTGTTAGTAGCAGCAGGAGCAGCAGCAGCAGCAGCAGCAGCAGTAGAAGTAGTAGTAGTAATAGTGGTATCGCTGCTACTGCTGCTTCTACTATCAATACAGCTACTACGACAACTATGTGTTTCCATCAGTAGCCGTAACGCATCATGCCGTCGCACAGCACTAAGGAAGCAGACAGACGTAATGGCTACCAGACAGACAGACGTAATGCTACCAGACAGACAGACGTAATGGCTACCAGACAGACAGACGTAACCTTCGCACGTGCCCTTGGGGGGGGGGGGGGGGGGGGGGGGGGGGGGGGGGGGGGGTGGTAGAGTTATTTTTTTAGTGACAAGCGAGGTCAGGTCGGGGCATCTTCGCTGACGTTCGACATCAGCTCATCTATCATGACTAATGAGGTCTGCGTTCGTGAGAGGGTGGGGCTGGAGGGGGGGGGGGGGGGTAGGAAGCTAGGTAAGAAGGGCGGGGGGAGGGAGGTGGAGAGGACGGTGAGAATCGAACTACCTCAGTAGTCATCACTGAATTCGCGAAAACACCGAAGTTTAAAAAAAAAAAAAATGAAGAAATGAATGAATTAATTGAAATAAACAATTTTAGTCAGACCGTGGCGAATTCGAATGCATGTAGTTCAAGCCTAAGTGGTGTTATAGTTTTGGCTGTCCATGTCAACCGATTTTCCTCTCAATGCTGTCATTGAAGCGAATATACTCCCCTCACGTCTCCCTCCGCCCGCCCGCCCGCCCCCCCA
>JADBJO010007479.1:22500-27500 GCA_016801955.1 Conus betulinus | reverse complement strand
ATTGCTCGTTCATTTTCGTTGTCCGAATTGTTGTGTATCATGCCTGAGGAAGACCTAAGAGGTTGAAACGCGCCGTGTTTTGTCTTGTGATTCATTGATCCACGTTGGTTTTTTTTTTCTTTTTTTTTTTTTTTTTGGGGGGGGGGGAGGGGGGGGAGAGGGGGAGGGGGGGGGGTTGGGATCGCTAACATTTATTTAAGATTTGTTAAGAGCTAATAGGTCAAAACATGTTTGCCTGTTTTGTAATTAATTTTGTTTGCAACTTCGTGTGTCCAGTGACGATGAGGAGAGACCCACTGACCACAGGGAAAGTCCTGTTGACAGTGGGAAAGTCTACAACTTGGATTCTCTCTTGAGGGCACATAAGACCGTATGGCGAAAGCTTGGCTGTGTCTGGAGTGGCACTGTCTTCATCTGTCCGTGGGCAGGGGTGGTGGGTCTGTGGGGGTGTGCTCGGCAGCTGCAGGAGGGTGGTGGTTTTTTGCCGGTGGGCTTTGCAGTCATGAAATACGGGCTGGTACACCCATGGGGATGCTACTTTAAGGCTGTTATGAGTTCCATCCTGTAGTCTGATTTACCTCTGTTCAGGAGCAGTTATGTCCCTTGATATCTTAATGGCGTGTCCTGCGCGTGCCTGTACCCATCGTCAACACAGCGCAGGCCTCCAAGGGTGGTACAGGACTGCTCTAAAGGCAGGTGAAGACAGTGCTTCTCTGGGTCCTCCCATGTCGTCGCGAGAGAGAGCATGGTGTGTGTGTGTGTGTGTGTGTGTGTGTGTGTGTGCGTGCGTGCGTGCGTGCGTGCGTGCGTGCGTGCGCGCGTGTGTGTGTATGTGTGTGAGTGTGTGTGTGTGTGCTTGCGTGTGTGTGTGTGTGTTGTGTGTGTGTGTGTGTGTGTGTGTGTGTGTGTGTGTGTGTGGTGTGTGTGTGTGTGTGTGTGTGTGTGTGTTTCCGCCTGCATATGTGAGTGCGCATGTGCATGCAAGTATGTCTGTACTATGCTTATGCATGTAGATGTTCGCGAGTATATGCATGGTGTGTGTAAGCATGTATGCATATGACCGCCTACATGCCGTGAGTGGAATGGCTGTTCACCGGATGATTTGGGTTTTCAAGAAGAAAAAATATATATAAACGAATCAAAAAATGAATAAAGAGAAATACAAAGTGTTATGAAAAAATCTCAACAAATCACACATGCACACATACAAATTGATTATCATTACTTTAATTATCAGAAAATAAAACACACTAAATCAAGAAACATTAATGACACAAAACAAAACTTGATTAAGATACATTAAAGACAATCAGCAGCAGCAGCAGCATTATCGTCTTCATCGTCAGATGCCTACATAGACACATAGACACAATCTCTCTGCACCTGAGTGAGATCCCTATGCATACTGACACTGGCAATTATAATTATACTATGCAGCAAATCAGTGGATGAACCGCCATCTTTCACCTTTCACTCCACAACATTTTACAGTGGAAAGATTTTTTTAACAAAATTTCGCGTGAGGGTTTTTAGAAGATGTATTTGAAAGAGTTGTGTGAATGAATGATTTGTGAGTTGATTTTAACGTGGTGACAGCCCTAATACGGCCCCTTGCGGTCGGCTGGGCTATAAGCAACCGTACTTTACCTTACCTTCAGGTCTCCAACGACATTGCCCTCGTTTGGAGCGAAGATGAAGTCAGTGGATTTCAAACGTTATGGAGGCTGAATCGGGAGACTCGGCGCTGTCACTGTCACAGTCTTTTCCTCGAGCCATCTCTTTTTAGTTATATTGACAAATAATTACATCATGTCGGGTTACGCAGTTCGCTGAAGTTTGTCAATCTTCCGGCAAACGATGCTAATCATCAACAATCGATGTTGATCTGTTGTCAGACTTCCCTGTCTCTCTGTGTATCAGCATTCCGATGGGATGTGTGTGTGTGTGTGTGTGTGTGTGTGTGTGTGTGTGTGTGTGTGTGTGTGTGTGTGTGTGTTTCAGTTCAGTTCAGTTCAGTTCAGTTCAGTGCACTGGTTATTTTAACGTCTGTTCATCAACGATGATATAGAACGATACTAAAAGGCAAGTGTGTGTGAGTGTGTGTGTGTGTGTGTGTGTGTGTGTGTGTGTGTGTGTGTGTGTGTGTGTGTGTGTGTGTGTGTTGTGTGTGTAGTGCGCGCGCGTCGTGTGTTGTGTGTGTGTGTGTGTGTGTGTGTGTGTGTGTGTGTGTGTGTGTGTGTGTGTGTGCGTGCGTGCCTGCGTGTGTGCGTGTGTGGTGTGTGTGTGTGTGTGTGTGTGTGTGTGTGTATGTGTGTGTGTGTGCTTTCAATAAAACCAATGCTGTTGTGCTTACAGACTGAGACAAACTGATTTGGAGCGAAACCGGAACATGACGGATGTTTTGGAAAATACAAAAAACGCTGTAGATGACACCTGGTGACACCAAACCAGACGTGTGTGTGTGTGTGTGTGTGTGTGTGTGTGTGTGTGTGTGTGTGTGCTTTCAATAAAACCAATGCTGTTGTAAGCTTACAGACTGAGACAAACTGATTTGGAGCGAAACCGGAACATGACGGATGTGTGGATATACAAAAACGCTGTAGATGACACCTGGTGACACCAAACCAGACACGTGACCGGGCGACACGTGACGAGAGGGGACACCTCCATATTCCCCCGTGTTGATTGATCGCCTGATCGATACTCTTCCAGGTTTGTACTGTCCCTGTCCGATGTTCCCCTTGGTTGCCCATGTGTGTCTGTATGTATGCGAAACGTGTGGTATTAGAGGGATTTCTTTCGACCCCTCCCCCAGTGGGTGGGGTTTAAGGAGTTTCCGATATTGTTGCTGTAGTTGTTATGTGGTGGTTGTTGTTGTTGGAACAAATTTTCGATGTTGTTTTTGTTGTGTAGCGGTTGTTGTTGTTGTTGTCGTCGTCGTCGTCGTCGTTCTTGTGTGTTGGAACAAGCATAATTCGATTTGGGTGCATTTTCAACGAAACTTTTTTTTTTTTAACTGTACTCGTGGTTTGTTGGTTTGCTTGCTTAAAGTAGTGTGAAGTTTTCGCACACGTCCTTTACTTCAAATGATATCGCTTTGAGAATTATGAGGCACAGGACAAGAGACGATGGAAAACCAAACCATCGATCGAATTGTTTGTTCCCCCCACCTCACTCCACCCCCCCCCCCCTTCCTTTGCCACCCACCTCCCTCCTACCCCCCCCCCCCCCCTCACCCTCCTTAAACGCATCTTTTTTTTTTCCTCTAGATGTTTTTGTTTTTTGTTTGGTTTTTCTTTTTTTTTGCAGAGACACAACCCGTGCGTTTCGTACCTTCTTTATTCTTCAGTTCTGATGAACGATGTCTCTTAAGTTTTTTTCACTCGCGTCTGACGGGTTTGTCTTTCAGATAGATTAATTACGATGAAACTACCCGGAGCTTGACGGAAGGATAGAATGTCACGGTTACATCTCGAAGACCGGAGTGGTATACAGTATAGTAAAAACAAGAATAGCACTGGTCCCAGAACAGAGCCTTGTGAAACACCATGGAAGATGTCGGATTCGTCGGCATTAGAACTTCTTTTCACAGAAATGGCCTGATCCTAGCAGACTGAACCAGGTAATTAAAGTCAAGCGTGGAAATGGATCTAAGGAATGGATCCAGAAGATGTACTGTACCTTTAAATGTACATCACAAGGTTTGGCATTTTTCGACATTTTCCTCTTTTTTTTTCTTTCTTTTTTGTGCAAACAGCGCTGGATTCTCAGACCAGAAATAAATAAATAAATAAATAAATAAAGGTGGATAAGACCTATAAGTAACTTTATAACATTATCGTGGATCTGGATCGCAACCCTACCTAGTGAGCAAAAATTAGCCTTTATAAAGAGGGCTGGAGGGGGAGGGGTGGATGGGAATAGGGATGGAGGTGGGGGGGGGGGGGGGGGGAGGGGAGAGGGCGGGACGGAGGAGAGGGCGGGTTGACCTGGAAGAAAAAAAAAAAAAACTCCTGGCGTAGAGAGAGAACCGAGCCCTTGGCTCGACCTTTGTGGTGTGCTGCGTTCTCCCTTGTACCTTGCCCTGTTTGTGCCTGTGTTAGTTTCTCTCTCTCTCTCTCTCTCTCTCTCTCTCTCTCTCTCTCTCTCTCTCTCTCTGGCACCGACGCAACATTATGGTTGGGTATTTAGGTTAGCCGCCGACCTTCACAGGTTGCTGTTCTGCTGGTGACTTCATCAGCGATACAGGTTACATGTATACAAACCGTCCAGGTCTCCTAAGTCCCGATCCCCACCCCCACCCCCGCCCCCCACCCCCCACTCCCACTCCCACCCCCCACTCCCTCCACCCACCCACCCACCACAGTCTTCCAGACTGATTCTGTTATGTTAAACTCATATCAACCCACCTTGTTGGCGAGTGCCGCCGACTTTTAAAGCTTAATTAATGAATGCACGGAGCGGAACGTCAGGTATCCATTGAAGCGCACTAGTGAACGGGTGAGGGGGGGGGGGGGGTGAGGGTAGGGGTGGTGGTGGTGGAGGGTGTAGGGGAGGGAGGGGGGGGGGTGAACCTGTACCAGCGAGCTCAAGGTCGTCCAATCAGAGGCCACAACACAAGAGGAGTGAGGGTACCGCCCCGCAGTGGGCAAAACCGGTGTTAAGGTCAGCCAACCTTCCCCAAAACTCGGTGAACAGTTGAACTATAGCAGAGAGCGATAAGTTGAAGGGCGAAAGGGGGAAGGGGAAGGGTGGGGGGGAGGGGGATGTTCATCTCCCCCTCCCCACCCCCCCCCCCCCCCCCCCCCCCCCCCCCCCCCCCCCCTAGTTCCCTTTTTTTTCCCCTCCCTTCTCCTACCCCTTTTTTTCCCTTCACAGGCACAACACACACACACACACACACACACACAATCTCTCTCTCTCTCTCTCTCTCTCTCTCACCACACACACACACACACACACACACTCACACACAATCTCTCTCTCTCTCTCTCTCTCTC